>JAFMSR010000002.1:53223370-53234605 GCA_022818135.1 Saxidomus purpurata | reverse complement strand
ATACCTCGTTGTTTGTTCTGGCCGTCTCACGGAAGACACTCCAGTGAATTGGCTGCCAAAGACTTCTCTCTATCCATGCCCTCTGTATGTAATCTGCCATTCGCAGTATTGGTCCACTAGCCTCTTCAACCTGTTGATGAAGCTGACGGAAGGCCTCAGGGATCTGTTCAGAAGGGAGGTATGGGAGACACAGCAGCTTCCACATGAACCTGTACTTATCTTCCTTTTCCGGGTAAGCTCCGGAAAGACCCTCGGACTGGATTTTACGGTAAATCCGCTGACTCCAGTGGAAGACACACCCATTCAAAACACACACTGGAAACACTTCCCGTATGGCCTGCCATGCCGCTGAAAAGATATGAAAAATATATTAGATTTTGCACCATACCCTATAAAATTTCTAGTTTAACCGTATTTACTATTTAGTAATAAACGGTACTGATTTAAATCAATCAATTAGTATTACGTTATCATTTTAATCAAACTATTTAAATGAGTAAGAAAAATTAAACGAGTAAGAAGAAACGTATAACGCATTAAACTTGCCCGCTTCAAAGTCAAGCATGAACCATTCAACAAGTGGTTGTACCAGCTTCTGGCGGAGATTAGTCAACACCTGCAAATAAAGATTAAGAAATTTTTACTTTGCACAACACTGCATTCTTATCAATATAGATAGTACTAATACTTATTATGATATACTTTTAAGGTATTTGCTGAAATTATTAAGACTGATCATAATAATGTATCCTTAGTATTATCGTAAAATGTGAAATATGAAAAAAATAATGATTATAATAATAATTACCGCAATTTAGTCCTGTTTGGGTCTGCGAGACATCAGTATATACACAAGTGGTACTTGCTTTGCAGTATCTTCCTTGCGTACAAAAAAACAAAAATAATATCAAACAGGGAATGCCACATACCAAAAACGCAGCCTCCCCAAAACGAGCCCCATAGCACCCAGAAGTGCACACCTCCAACCCCCCCCCCCCCCACACACACACACACACAACACACACGCACACACAATCATGTACACACACAAACATACACTACCAACACACACTAGCATACAAAGCAAACACACGAGGACAAAACAAACAAGTGACAGGAAATTGTCACAAAACCAGGTTTTCATTTTCCAGTCTGCTGGCCGAGCGCAAATGTATTCTTCTATATATAACATATGTGGAAAAAAAGCAAAGGGCCATAATTCAGGCAAAAATTAAAAAAAAAAAAAAAAGAAAGAAAAAAAAAAAAAAAAAACTTGCTCTGTGTGGGGTTTGAACCGCTGGTCTCATGAGAAATTTTGTCATCTTACTGTAACAGAATACTCCAAAGTATACAGGACTGGTAATCTATTCTAAAAATAGACAGTAATAACAGAGTATTCTCCCTTTTATAATAACAGAGTATTCTCCCTTTTATATATACTTAAATAAGGAGACACAAAATTGCTAACGGACGGACGACCAGGTGCAGAACATTATATATTCAAAATTCTTTAGTTCACAATTATAGTTCTGTGAAAGTTTGGTTGAAATCCCTTGAGAAATGTAGCAGTTGCACATAGAAGAGTATTTCTCTATATATATTACATTGTGTGGAAAAAAACAAAGGCCCATAATTCTGTCAAAAATGATCAAATCACAAAACCCCGACAATATGCGCCAGGGCACTTGGTGACAACAATTCTGTGAAAGTTTGGTTGAAATCCCTTGAGAAGTGTAGAAGGAGTTGCGCACAGAAGAATTACATGTGAAAAAAAAACAAAGGGCCATAATTCTGTCAAAAATGACCAAATCACAAAACCCGGAATATATGCGCCAGGGCACTTCATGACAATACTTCTGTGAAAGTTTGGTTGAAATCCGTTGAGAAATGTAGGAGGAGTTGCGCACAGAAGAATTACATGTGAAAAAAAACAAAGGGCCATAACTCTGTCAAAAATGACCAAATCACAAAACCCCGACAATATGCGCCAGGGCACTTCATGACAATACTTCTGTGAAAGTTTGGTTGAAATCCGTTGAGAAATGTAGGAGGAGTTGCGCACAGAAGAAATTGTTTACGCCCGCCCGCCCGCCCGCCGACATACCCCAATCTAATAACCAGGATTTTTCCTTCGGAAAACCTGGTTAACAATTAAAGGAACGGGCGTTTTACCAGTTTGAAAGTACCATCAACGAACCATCTCTTCGCTTGTTTGAGTTGCACAAGCTGCGGTTCGGTTGCGAAGATGATGTGTCGCTGATCGTCCACGCGTGTCGTCAACCAGAAAATCTCCACCGATGAAATAAAAATGATATTCAATACAGTGGAATCATACACTGTAGTTTAGATTCGGTTGCGAAGATGATGTGTCGCTGATCGTCCACGCGGATGTCCTCAACCAGAAAATCTCCACCGATGAAATCAATGTTGATCTGAAATAAAAATGATATTCAATATAGTGAAATCATACACTGTAGTTTAGATTCGGTTGCGAAGATGATGTGTCGCTGATCGTCCACGCGGATATCGTCAACCAGAAAATCTCCACCGATGAAATCAGTGTTGATCTGAAATAAAAATGATAGTCAATATAGTGGAATCATACACTGTAGTTTAATCATATTTATTTTTAATGTCTTCTATTCTAAAATGCCATTACTTCAAATCATTAAATAAGTTGAATAAAAAAAATGCGTGCTTAGTATTAGATTTGTTTTTGAATGTGCCCACTTAGTATTAGAATTTAAGCACAAATACATATAACTATATACATACCTCAAAGTCAAGCGTGGTAGGCTCATTTGGTCTGAGTTTCTGACGATGAAGGTTGGCGGCCCTAATTAAGAGATCTGGTTTCGGCAGCTCAAATCATTGGGTGTGGTTATCTTTTTCACCACAGACTCGACGATGTCACCAGCGGGACGAAACACGTTTTCTCGTGCTACTTGCTTCACCTGCAACGAAATATATATGTGTAAAACATCATGGTACATGTATGGGTATAAATTCAATGCTAATTACAACAAACGGAAAACATAAGCATTGTTTGCGCGTACATAAACTTATAAATCTTAATATATTAATTTAAATAAAAGATTACCTTTGAGGCAATGGTCACCTTCTTCAAGGCTCCCGGATCAGCGGGGTGCTGATGGCCATTAAGACTGGGAGTGATCGAATTGATCACCAAAATGCTTCACACTGGCGTAGCACGTCATCTTCTTGCCGCGGATACTGCATGTCCAGTAGACACGCTCACCCTTTTTTCCTGAAATTATGAAGCAGATATACATATATATTGTATTTGATAAATGCATTAATAGACTGAAAAACTGTCGGAACATTACTTTATAATTACTTTATACTTACTCGTATACTATTACGAAAACGACTGGTGAACATTTTAATTTTATTTAATGCTATTCAATTGCCGAATGTTGTTATTAAATAATGTGTATCAATTAAACCTCTTATACTGATATGTGGGTGGTAATATAAAAAAAATGTAATACCCGACGTGTGTAAGTGTATCCGTCAGTGCTGACTAGTTTCTGTCCACCCTTCTACTATCTCGAACGTCAATGGAGATTCTGTTGGAATGATATCATCTAGCGGCGGATCTGGAAGAGTGTCATCCAAATGCGCAGTTGGTGCCGTGAAACTTCTACCAGTGATGTCGAACGACCTGTGATAAAATAGAAACTTTCGGTATAAACTTATCTCTTATTTAATTATCAATAATGATAACTGGTAATGTTGCGATAACTGCAAACTTATTGTTCGGACTGTCATTTAAAATTATAATAAATACATATATATATTTCTAATATCCCTTACCTATCTTCCATGTAGTTCTACAGGTCTACATCTTGTAAATAGTTGTAATGGGCAAAGTCTATCTTTGGCCTTTTCTTTGTATCATACATCCGTCGAATAATTTAATTAACATGTGGCAGAAAAAGTGTCACAGCCAGGGCCAATACACGCCACAAATTTACTATAGGTTTGTATAGGAGCGCTGTCATTAACTCGCGATAACATTTTAACTAATAAAGTTATTTTAAAATCACAAACGGGATGATAAAATATAACATTTCCCCTTTTTAATGAATATGTTTTTATTTTTCTGAGACTTTATTTGTTTGGTCTTTTTTTAACTTATAAATTCTACCCGTCGTTTTACTATATAATATATAGTAAAACGCCCAAAATGTCACAATTTTAAGTGAAAATTTTGCAGCTTATCTTCAATTTGTTCAAAAACTATAACACTTATTTTAGAATTACAAACGGGATTGAATAAAACAATCATTCTCCATTTAAGTGATATATTTTATATAAAAATAAAGAAAGAAGAGAATGGTCTTTTTTTAAGGTTTTGTTTAACAGGTATTTAATTTCATTTTTACGATCGGAGCTCGGTTGCTTCCGTAATACTGGCCGAACACTTCCGAATGATTGATCTAACTGCTTCAGGCCATCGATAAGTTTTATGGCCGGACATACGTAACATTTACCATGATCTTTAAAACGTTGTATATTGGGGTTTGTTTTACATTAAAATGCAAACTGGGTTAGAATCTTCAGTTTTTTGTTCATTAAAAGGCAAAACCTTTCATTGAAACCGGATATACATGATATCGTCTTTATAGCGAGAATCCATGAAATTTTCAGTATAATTATCAATAATATTATTTAGCTTTTGATGTTAATTTGCAACACATAAAAGATTCACTATGCATGCATTTTTATTTCGAAACACTTGCACGGGTACTTTATATTTTGTTTTACATTTCTCTTTGTCTCGAGTGAAAGGCAAGAATTCGCTCCGCTGAAATTGGTTTCATTTTATAGGTGTCAACATAGAGTTTCTTCCAGACCAAAGCTAGTTTTCATAATACACAGGTCAAAACCAGGTAGTCTTATTACTCGTATCTTTTGTCTTTCAATTCTTCCTGAAGAAATAAGCTGATTATTACATTAACAAAAAGAGAGAAGAAAAAAGAAACACGCAAGGTTTGATCTGTGTGCAGAGTATTAAAAGACAAAATCTGTAGAATGTAACAGGTATTATTCTACTGCAGAAACGGAAAAGTTTTTTTCCTACAATAAATCCTTATTTCTTCTAAAATGTCAATTATATTTTCAAGCCATGTGATGAAAAATCACATACTTTTTAAGGTATTCAACATCAAGCGTTTACTAGAGTATGTAAAATCTATTTGATATTCTGAAAGGAAACTGTTCTATTTCTCAAATTAAAAAAGCCTACCGAAATCAAATGTCAGTCTTTATCAGATCAGGAATAACACTGATTAGGAATTTAAGATCGCAAAATAAAACAAGTTGACGTACTATCTACCGGGGACATGTAGGTCCATCTATTTACGTTTCTAAAGCACACCATACTTTTGCAACAGACTTGCCGTGTGCGTCTGTACTTGAAAATAAGAGGTCTAAAATTTTAAACAATTCTCACGAGCAAACGTTACGCACGTGTAAAGGGATTAGCCGATTATGAAAAATCAAGTGCACACTAGATTCATTTTCATTATTATGTCAAAATTCACGAATTTTGTAGCTTTTGGATTATTCTGTGACTATTTTTATGACTGATGATGTGACTGTAATGAAATAGGGCTACTAGTTAAAACATTACTATTATTATTATTATTAATTGCAAGTAATGTGAATGATAATGCTGAATTTTCTTTATCTTCTGGTAGAAATGATAAAAATTAAAACATAAGATTTTCACAAAAGTTACGCGTCAAGTTCAATATCTCCCTTAGGCAATATTCCAGTACAATCGATAATCAATGATTTATGACCCTGACCGTTATTTACGGATATTACCGAACCGTAGTTTCCGTAAACTCCTAATCCCCAAAACTTATCGATTGCCTGCTGATATACGCTTGACACTTTTTCTGTTATGAATGTATCGTTTCTTGTTATATATACTTGATCAAAGCAATTTGCCATCTATTCACCTATCATAATGCCTCAACTGGAGCAAGTACAGTAGCGATAGATAGATAGATCTATAGATACCCACATCCTTTGCTAAAACTGCCCATGGTTTAACTCTGAAAGATGGTGTCATTTTTGCCTTTGTTAGCAAATTGGAGGGATTGTTAATCATGATGTGATAGACAGTCTGATTCAATTCAGACAGGAAGAAGTTGTGGGCCCCTAGACTTTTACAACTTTTCATAGCCTCTTTGGTATTTATAAACACGGACCTATGTGTATATAGGTCCGTGGTATAAAATTTGGATTTTGGCCGTTTTGGGTGTGAGCCGTCCTGACTTGTTTCCAGTTGTAATTTTAGTTACTAGCTGTGTTAAGATGATCGTGGAGGTTCTTGAATTTATTTCCTATTGTCATATGACTATTTAGTCACTGTATTTAAATTCCGTGGTCTGGTGTCAACCGTCTGCCACAAACAGAACGAATGTAGGCCGTGATCAGGAAATTCCCCGGAAATGCAATAGGGAACCAGCGAAGTGTGTTGTCCACAGGTAAACAAGTCCGAAAGGTGTTCAATTTTCGATTCATGATTGGTCATTCTGAAACGACCAGAAACAACTTTGAAGGAACGGTAATGATTAGTAGTGATGCTTGTTGTATTTCAGTTATAATGCTAACACCGTGTTTATATGATCGTGAATGTAGAGAATACAAAACACTTCCTTTTAAGCTGTTCACACTATTTAAGTACCTGTGCACCTATATCATTCAGAACACACTTACTGGACACATACTTTTTGGAAGTGTCTCCCTGTCAGGTCCCAGACAGGGAGACCCAGAGTCTCCTCATCAGCTTCAACTGGATGTGGAGACAAGTCAGGGAGCTTTGTCTACCTGTCCGGCTCTTATTTTATTGCTGTTTACTAATGAACTAGTACTGTACAAATTATTTGCTCTAGTTTTCCATTTTTGTATCGTCGGACACCCACGGTTGTTGACTCTGCTACGCTCCATACATCACCCACGGTTGTTGACTCCTCTACGTAGCGGAGGCAACAACCATGGATGTCCAGTCTCACTATTTCCACTCCGAAGGCAAACCGATTTTACTGGTTGACATTTTACAGCTGTCCACCTTCTACGTCTCACTTTGATGGGCAAATAGCTGGGAATACATCCCCAACGAAATTCTGTTTGGCACTTATAAACGCATTAAAATCCAATATTTAAATGTATTTATAATTTAACATGATAGGATTAAGTTTAAAAATGATACTAATTCAATTCCAAGTTACATTTACCTATTTACACACCTGCATCAATTATTGAAATATAAAAATAAACAGCATATAGTCTACTTCCGTAAGTGTAAACTTGCATGTTTAGGTTTCAACATTCAGATTTTAAATAAAGTGGTGAGATTTTTAATAAAATCAAACATATTTAATTCTTCATTTTAGAGCAGAAAATTGTTATTTAAAATATGTTAATTGTGTATTATGCACCGGTTGTACCTAATATTGAAACTACACTTTCCACCTATTATGGAGCACATTAAAATTAGGTGTAGAAGTGTGACATTTATAATATATCAGATCTGTGAAAGGGGTCACACTGAAACGCCAAATTAATTAGGCTAGTTGGTGTCCTACGATGCCATTCTTGCAACATATCAATAAACTTAATTGTTTGTAAACATTTGCTTGACCACAGCGACAGAAAAAGTGTCCTTGTATATGGTAAGTGTTATTATTGTGTAATTATAACTTGCTACTTTCTTTTTCTCTGCCTTACTTTCACTTCCATACCTATTTTTATAAGGAAGTGGCTGCTTGTCCGGTAACTGGATGACTAGCATTTTTTCTAGTCGTCCGGTAAACGGACGAGCAGACTATACTAGTATGCAAGGCTAGTCGTCTGGTAATCAATTTCTTTGTATATGAGTTTATCTTGATGAATGTAAGAGCAGTAGTAAATAAAAAAAATCTGTGTTAAATATATCATATACCTTTACCTTTCCTATGACATTTGTTTGTTTACTTCATAACATGATTTCCCTCTCTTGTAGAAGTAGTCTCGGGTGGGGTTTGTCTCGAACCCAAAATTAGCGATTTTCACGTATTTAGGATCCTGGTACAATATTACTAGACAATAAAATCGTTAATGGATGATAAAAAAATCACATAATGCTGTGTGTGTACAGCAATTTTTTTTATTTACAACAGTAGTTGTGACCGAATTGAAATGGAATTGTGTTGTAAAGTTTGGTTGCATACTAAGAGAGATAACTCTTATGAGACTATCACAATAATTGAAATATTGAAGATCGCTCCAATACACATTTTTTCCTGATGATACGAAAATAGGTTTAAATATGTTAGGATACTGAAGTCAGCAAGGAACTGACATCTTCCTTTACAGGGTGAGTACATCGGCAATGTTCGTAATACGCAATGCATCTCCTGCAGGAATTAATAATTTTTTAAGCCCATTTACTAGTCTGTAAACATGGAGCACTTCCATTTTAAACATTTTCAAATCTAATTATCTAATTACCTCAGTTATAAGGCTGAATACCATGTGCATTTGTTCAGGGAATCAAACAGTCAACATCAAAGTTTTTTTTTAACAAGTTTGTGCGAAAAACATTTTTTTTTGTTAAACTTAAACTCGGCATCTTTGAATAATCAGAACTTATATTATTAGTGATTACTAAGTGCTAACAAACCTCAATTAAAACCATTTTAAACAGATCAAACGGTTTTAATTACCATGCTAATTGAAATACGCTTTTGAAAGTCACTGACAGAATGACGTATTATTTCAACATTATATGTTTATTTAGAAAAACCTCGCAGTCTACCCTACCCATCTGTAACGCCCTCAGTAAGTACTGATACTATTTTCATCAGCGCTTACTGGTTTTGAGGTACTTTTACAGTTCAAATTGAGTTCATAGCCTATTAAATAAGTTCCAAGATGCAAACAAAATTCATACTTTTATGAAGAGAAGTATTTGAATCTATATTCTTATCACCATGAAAAAATGCAATAGTACCGTAAGAGTTATCTCTCTTAGTATGCAACTAAACTTTAGAACATAATTCCATTTCAAATCAGTCACAACTACTGTTGTAAATAAAAAGAATTGTTACACGCACAGTATTATGTGTTTCTTTTATTATCCATTTCATTGTCTAGTAATATTGTACCGGGATCCTAAATACGTGAAAATCGCTAATTTTGGGTTCTAGACAAACCCCACCAGAGACTAAAAGATTAAAATTGCACCATCCATCCTTTCATCCCGTTAAGTTATTTTAAAACACTTCAGTGCATGACAAAGTTACAGTACGGACACAAATGCGTGCATATATAGAGGATTCCATTACCTTCAAACTCTAAGTGTGACCTCGACCTTTGAGGTAGGGACAAGGGTCTTGCACGCGACACACCGTCTTGATGTCCTGAACATTTGTGCCAAGTTATTTCAAAAGCTTTAAAGGCATGACAAAGTTACAGCCCGGACACGGAAAAATGTAAGGACGGATGGAAATAAAAAATGATAAAAAAACATATCCAGTCATGGTTATGAAGAGTTGTACAAAACAACCAGCTTACATGTGACACAAAAGCTGAATAAGGTGTCCAACAAACAACTATTAAATAGGTTATTTGAACGAAACAGTTCAGGACTGAAGTCAATACATAATCTGACTGTGCACATTATTAATGGCCATATTGAATTATGGTTAAGAAAGAAGCTTAAAGCATAGAATATGCTTAAGCATAGAAGATGCTTTGAAAACATGCAAGAAATGAGATGTACTGAGTTAGTTCTCTTACTACCAGATATAAATGAAAATATATGGAACCAAAAGGATGAAAATAGGGTAGTCCAAAAATGATTTTTATAGATTTTCTCTATATTCAATGAGAATAAACTGTTCTTCAGATTCCGTCAGCTATTTTATCTCTTGTTTCTTATGCAGACAGTCATTACTAGTAAGAACTTGTTATACCTTTGCATCAAAGCTACCTTTGTACTTTCAGAACAGAATACTATATATGGCAATGTGAGGAACTGAGGATGGATTTGGATAACCTTGATTTGATTGAGGTGCCGCCAGATCGGCTCCTCTTCCAGGGACAGCTCTATCACAAACTGAATAGTAAGCTGAAAAAGGTAGGCTAATTAATGGATTACTTGTTAAAGGTTAGAATCATAGCTGCCATGATGAAAAAGTATGCAAATGCTTACTATTTGTCAGAGACTGGTTTCAGCTTTTTACTTGCCTATGTAACACTAATAACTCATACCCTGTCGTAACGTGGAAAGGAGCCATAGGAATTGGACTGTGCGTAAGGTTTCATGTTAACGCTGTATCTCCTAAACCCTTTACAGGATTCCATGAACATTGGGCCAAATGTCTCATCCAGACTATATTAAACTATGCAAAATTCATTTTGCAACTTAACCACTTCAGGGTCAAGGTCACAATTAAAGGTCATTGGTTCCACCTTGTATTTCATGTCTGCTCCATATTTCCGGTTTGCAGTTAACCAATTTCCAATGTCCATTGTTCGACCCATCAAAAGGATGTACAGAGCCCATGATACAAAGTCACAGGTGAAGGTCAAAGGTTTGACTCTTGTATTTCACATCAGAGTGACTGCTCCATATTTCCTAAATGCCTTGAAGGGTTCATTTAAGTTTGATCCACTATTCACCTTATATATTATTGGATCTGGCTAGTTGTTGCATGGGAACTTGTTTGTACAATAAACACAATGTCATGTAAAGTGTAAAATAACAACGAGCTTCTTGTGCGAATGTAAACAAAGATTATAATATTATGATCATGGTACTGTCACTTTACTATTAATGTTTAGAATTTAATTTTATGTGACATAAATTATCATCTCATGACCGTCTACCAAACTAACTAAAATGAAAATGATTCCTTAAAAAGTGAGTTTCCTGTGGGGTGTGGCTGTTTTCCCTATAATTATAATCTATATAAAGGATTACTGGTAAGATTTTAATTTGTATTAAGATATGTGCAGTTAGTCTTGCACAGTTTTTATACAACAGTTAGATCTTATACGTGTCACAAGTCATGTAGGTATAATCATAGGGTGAATTAAATTTTGTTCTCTGTTGATTCAGGTGAGTTATACAGGGCCAATGGCCCGCTTGTTGCAATTTATTATTGCTTCTGGCTACGCCAGGGTGAGCTTTTCTGATCGATGATTGTCTGT
>JAFMSR010000002.1:53196312-53206454 GCA_022818135.1 Saxidomus purpurata | reverse complement strand
CGACATCAGATCTGCATTCGCAATTGCAGATCTAGATCGTACATCGACATCAGATCTGCATTCACGAATGCACATCTAGATCGTACATCGACATCAGATCTGCATTCGGGAATGCACATCTTATTCGTACATCAACATCAGATCTGAATTCGATATTGCAGATCTAGATCGTAGATCAACATCAGATCTGCATTCGCGAATTCAGATCTGATGTTGACATCTGACATACATACGGATTGGTTGCATATCGTCGCACAATGTTTGGCCCTGCGTTCAGCAGAACATTTGCTAAAATATATATTACTATAAAATTGTGATTCTAGCACAAGGAAACAACCATTCTGCTTCAATACTGTTTTATATACAAAAGATCGCGTAATATATAAATATTTTCAGTAAAACTATTATTTCGACACTATGGCATTAATCTCTGCAAACTTAACTTCATTTCGAATAGTCACATGATTGATTACCCGCAAGGGGAGAGGAGTTTACATTTGAAGGTGCCAACAATTAGATCTTTTGAAATGATTATGTCACGGTTACGGACTTAATTATGAAAAAGGGGAGGAAATATGTAGGCGGCAGGATAGCTCAGTCGGTAGAGCATTCGCCCTGTAAGCGAAGGGTCACGGGTTCTAGTCCCGGTCAGGCTGCACATTTTTCTCACCCTATGACAATTATGTGCAAGTGGCATCTGCACGATACATTAGGATACATTGAAGACTCCGTTGGAATTCTGCAGATGTTAGGTACCTAAAACCAAATGAAAAAATGCGCTGTCTTTGCCCGAGAAGTAATTTATCCCATGTCCGTTGTATTGCTGAGAAATCTAGACTATGGTGGCAAGATATTCTAAAAGAAAACGCCTGCATTTAATATAAGAAATACTCCTTTAGATCTAAAATACAACTTGTCTCCTCCGTGCGTCTGCGTCCGGCCCTCCAGAAGGAATAAAACTCTCTGGACCAAAGTGTATCATAATATTCCAAACTACATTCAGACCATGTTTTATGGAAATACAACAAGTAATTTTCGAGTTGAAGAACGGACAAACTTTTCAAGTTTCATGCACCCTGTAACCTTTACCTTTGACATTATGACCTCAAATTGTAATGTGCACAATTACACTCATACTGATATTTCGCACCAAGGTTGACGAAAATCCGAAAATCTAACAAGGGTTTTGGAGATGAAGAGCAGACACTATTTTCAAGTTTCAGACCCCTGTGACGTTGACATTTGACTACATGACCCCAACTTACAATATGTTTAACGAAACTTCATACTGGTGTTTCCAACCAAGTTCGATAAAAATCCAACGAACGTTTTGAAAATAAAGGTTGGACAAACTTTTCAATTTTCAGGCCCCACTGACCTTTAACCATTTGAACCCTAATTACAATATGCACAACTAGACTTCATACTGATGCTTCGCACTAAGTTTGATGAAAATCCAGTTAGGGGATTGGAGATGAAGAGCACATCATATAAAGTTGACAGATGGGCGGAGGGACAAACGGGCGAACATACAGACGGAACGGGGAACACAATGTCTGCCGTTAGTGGGGCGAGACATAGTGCATGCCAACCCTTCTTGCGTATAATTAAATTGGGTGTTTTCTAAGCCAATATTATTTACTCTCAATAAACTGATATTAGAGTGTATGCATATTACAGACTAACATTATCTACTTACGACGTCGTAAGTTACGGTATCAGTAAGGCGTCGATAAGATGTGTTTTGAGTTACTGAAATAGCACCACCGTAAAGTCCGTCGTAACTTAAGATAGGGTGAACGTTTCGAACATTTTATGTCCGCTCCAAATCCTATTAAAGGATTTTGCTTTAATGTGCTGAACCCACGAGCCGGTCACGCTGGCTTTAGGTCAAGGACACAACTTACTGTCAAACGTCTGTTTTTTTTCAACATTTTTTAAGGATTTGATGAAACTCTGGTAAAATGATTACCTCATTGAGACAATGTGTATAACCTATGATCCGGCACACTGTCTCGAGGCCAAGGACACATGTTAACGTCAAAGGTTTGAGTCTTGAATTTGTGTCCGCTCAGTATCTGCTATGCCGCATGATGGATTTGAATAAAACTCTGACCAAATATTCATCTCTCTGAGATGATGTTCAGTAGCCATGATTTTGGCATTAGAAATTAACTAAAGCTGATTGGTAGAAAAATGCTCGGTTTACAGGCCTTTAGTTTGACCACTTGAACAGATCACTAACTTCGTGTGCCTTTTATAGAAAACAATGCTGCGTATACCTCTGCGAGAAAACTTCACTGGGTAATATCAATTCCTTCAATGCTCCTGTTTGCGGCGGAGAGTATACCTTGTTACAAATTCATACCTCTGCGAGAAAACTTCACTGGGTAATATCAATTCCTTCAATGCTCCTGTTTGCGGCGGAGAGTATACCTTGTTACAAATTCATACCTTCACAGCAGCGTACGTGTCCAAATCCTAATAACGTATTTAAGGCAGTATTTAATCGGCACTTGTTTATTAGCCGGACAATTCACGGTCGTCTATATTTATATTCGGCTTTCAGTCAAGCCTATAGTTAGGAAGAAAATCCTGACGCAACATGAGGTTAATTCAAGTTACAAAAGTTTGGTACCAAGAGCAATAAATATATCAAACAAGGTCATACTATTATGATGAATGATACGGTACTTGCGTAGACCAAATAAAAATTATTATTACAGAATCCTATGGCTTACAGGATTTTGAGAACTAACCAATCTTTTCAATCAAAGGCTTAGAGCCATCTTAATATAAAATTGGAATACAGAGCTAAACGAATCTTTTCACGAGCGTCCACTTACAAACGTTTTCCTGATATTAGTTTTAAAGTGTAACCAAGTAACATAAACGTCTCAAAATTCATATTCTCATTAACTATGCAAAAATTATCAGGACATACATTACTTTCAGAAACGGACAGATGAAATTAACAAATCAATTCCCTAGACATGAACGACCTGTTTTATATGCATATACAACACTCGTAATGAAGAACTTCACTTCATACTGGAATGTAAAGTTAAAAAAATCCTCAGACGACAGAACAATATTTGATTTATTCGCTTGAGGATAAATCGTTTATTCAAATCATATAACTGGTATATCTGTTTTTATATATAACAACCCCGAGTAGGGCCTCCTAAAGAGTCATCATGGGAGACAACTCATCTACGAATGAGACTATATAAGGCAGGATTTTTCTAAGAACGCTCTTTCTGTTGTCACTCATCATAGAAGAAGGTAGACTAGTGTGTTTTTAAAATTTCAAACCAAAGAGAATTTCATCAATAGTTATCAACTATTTAAATTTATTAGATCTATTTAAATGTAGAATTTTCCCCATGACTTAGATATTTTCATGCATTTTAAATTGATCTAGAAATCTAGAGCTTGACTAGATTATTTGTTTTTCATTGTTTACGACCACGTGGTTGGAAATATGCGATTCTTAAAGGCATTAGATCTGATTAGTTTAGAAACAGCTCTTTAGCTGAAAACATATATTTGTATTTAGCGATATATTGTACACGAGGTATAGATCTACATCTGCTCAATTTATGAAAAAAAATACCATCCATGGATTTTTACAGTGACATCATGTTTATGACGTCACCACATCCTCGAATTTGTGTTTAGTTTCCCACGTACTTACTGACCTTTTGTTGTAATTTAAGAAGGAAAGTAAAAACACATGGACGTCGAGGTGAGTTTAAAAGGAAAGCTTAATTTATAATTGGGGTGATAAGGTAGTCGTCTACTCATCTTAGTAGTTTTTTGCTCTAATATAAATTCTACTTCTACTAATAATAATTACAATCGTGGTGGTGATGATGATGGTGAGATCATTTCATTTATCTATATTGCATTGTTGTACAGGCAAATGAAGATAGCCTTTTGATACATGTCTAAGGATTCCTTATTTTTATATCCCCTTTTTTCTTCTTTCTGTTGACAATGCCAAAACAACGTTCACAACGTTCACATACACGTGAGGCACTTCAGCGGCAGGTGGACAACAGAAGGAACACCCAGCCTCCCCCTCCACCACCCATTCCACCAACTGACATACTTGGACAAGACAAAGGTCCACAAGATGACCCGGAAACTCGTCAGGCGCGCCACGTAGACACAAATCCACCCGGGTTTCACCCATCGGGACAAAACCTGTTGGACAGCCGGTCTGGAGTTCCTGTACATCACAAAGAGACAAACACAGGTGATGTTTCTAAAAATCTTATGATACATACTTGTTCAGGTACCATGTTAGGGGCGCATGTTTCTGTTAACATTAGAGATAAAATATGGAACAACCAGTTTATTGATTTACACACTTTGTTACCAAAGAAAACTATGACAGAAAATAACCAGAAAATTAAGCTAGTAGATGGGGAACTTATAATGAGTACCCAAGAACAATTTCCAAAGCAAACAGAAAAAATTGAAATTTGGTCTGATGCATTTGTGATATTCATAAGCATTTTCATAATTAAACATCCAGACCAGGCAAATAACTTGTTGCAATATCTTGCAAATATCAGATTAGCAGCTTCAAGAAATGTTGGCTGGTTTGAATACGATAGGCAATTTAGGCTTAAAAAGTCAATTGACTTGAATATCGAATGGCAAAATGTTGACCCAGAACTATGGATGCTGTACATGCAGCCTATTCATTCTCTTAGCCAGCCGACTTTTCTGAATACTAGTATGTCTAGAAAATGTTATGACTTTAATAGACACAAGGCAGCCGATAACACAAAATGTACTGATACAACTTCTAACTGCCCTACCTAACGTATGTAGGTCGCAATACGAATGTATTATGTTCTCTGCTGCATTCTGTCTTGCCTACATAGGGTTGTTGAGAATCGGTGAATTTGCATTGCCTTCAAAGACATCTAAAAAGGTAGTTTTGAATGTAGACGACATAATGATAAATCAAACACTAGTTAGGCTATATTTTAGATGTTCAAAAACTGACCAGAGATATATTGGATGTTATGTTGACATTCCAATAACAGAGCAAAACGAACTCTGCTATGAAAAGCTGAAAGCTTTCTTACACTACAGAACTAACGTACAGGGACCATTATTCTGCCATTTTGACGGGAGCCCCTTAACAGCTTTTCAGTTCAATTCCATATTAAAAAGGGCCCTGTGCTTGTCAGGTCATGAAACAAATGAATTCAAAACACACTCTTTTAGAATTGGCGGGGCAACTAATATGTACCGTGAAGGTTGCGCTATAAATGACATTAAATACAGAGGACGATGGCGATCAAACGCTTACAAGTCCTATATCCGTTAAGATACTTATGAATAATCATTTTTTGTTTTTTCAAATCGAACACTTTTTTATGGATCTGCCAAAGGGCTGTAATGTGAATGCCGGCGATCCGAAATTTGGCAATATAAATATAGTATATCCGTGTTAAGAAACCGTTGCCGGTTCTTAATACCCCTCGCTATACAACATGTATAGATATGAATATGTGACAGTTGATGACATAATGTGTCTGGCATAATGTGCCTTATATGTATTGATAAGCATTATGTGCTGCCTTTGTATAAATACGACATTATGTGTCACAAGATAATTGCATATTATTTAGCATTATGTGCTACTTTTATATAAAATACCTAAAAAAGGTGATTGTAAATGAATGTCTTTAATTTCAAAGATACTGACATTATGTGTCATGAATAACATAATTGCATGATATTAAGCATTATGTGCACTAGTATATAACAAATACCTAAGAAAGGTATCGCCTTTATCGCTTTTATATTAGTTTCAGTTAAAATGTTAATGTTTTCACAATAATTGTATACTTCCAATAAGAAGTAATAACCAAACTTATTTCAGACTGTAAAAAGTTGGATGTTTGGATTATAGGTTCATCTATTGTAAGAGACGCCTTTCAAACAGCATGCCACAGAAGGGAAGGCGTCCACTTAGGACTACAGCCTCTAGGTTATAACGTAATTTGGGAATATCAGGGGGGCATGAATGTTTCAGATTTAAAACCCTCCATAGATTATTTATTGAATTTTAATAACCCACCAAATTTTTTGATAATACACTGTGGCGGGAACGACATAGGTAAACGCCCTTCGGTGGAAATCATATGGGACATCAAAAAGTTAATAACACAGACTTTACATGAAATAATGCCGAACACCAAAATAATATGGTCCCAGATCTTGCCGAGAAGGTCATGGAGATATGTTCAGTGTAACAAAACAGCAAACAAAATTCGGAAGCGTATAAATAGCTGTATCAGCACTTTTGTTATTAAAAATGGGGGTTATTATATCCGGTACCCTGACATTATGGATGATCCTAGATTTTTTAGGCCGGATGGTACACATTTGTCTGAGCTCGGTAACAATATTTTGTTGAATACGATCTCAGGGGCTCTTCACACATTCACGTCCTTGGCTGGATAATGTTTTGTCCTTGATTTAGTGCTAGCCCGCTGTGGCGGAAGCCCACAATTGCTTGTGGACTTATGGCATATGCTAGCACGTTTTTGCAACCGGTACCGGGGCAAAAACCATTTAAAGTTACAGTTACAGTTGAAATAAACTGATTGAAATATATTTATCCAGCCATGGCCGTTTATATGCCAACTTGTTTTCATCAATAAATGTGTGATTGTAACACTTTAGTTTTTTCTCCTTACTTCCCAGTTGTATTGTTTGAATAATATTTGATTTATTCGCTTGAGGATAAATCGTTTATTCAAATCATATAACTGGTATATCTGTTTTTATATATAACAACCCCGAGTAGGGCCTCCTAAAGAGTCATCATGGGAGACAACTCATCTACGAATGAGACTATATAAGGCAGGATTTTTCTAAGAACGCTCTAGAAGGTCCGCTGCATGCAGTGTATAATCCGGCTATGGATATAAGAACGCTCTTTCTGTTGTCACTCATCATAGAAGAAGGTAGACTAGTGTGTTTTTAAAATTTCAAACCAAAGAGAATTTCATCAATAGTTATCAACTATTTAAATCCCACCGCACACCCATCCCTTTTAACATCTAATTCAATTCTGTCCTTGTTGTTTTCTTTCTACTACTTTCTGCTTTCAGATATACCCTATCAGAATGTCGTGGCTGGAATCAAAAAGCTGCAAAAGACAGTAAAGACGGCAAATATCAGCGACCGTTACCGGAGCTGATTTTCATCTTTTAACGAATTTACATCATTCGAACTGTTCAGTAATTTCAGCACATGTGGCATATGCTAGCACGTTTTTGCAACCGGTACCGGGGCAAAAACCATTTAAAGTTACAATTACAGTTGAAATAAACTGATTGAAATATATTTATCCAGCCATGGCCGTTTATATGCCAACTTGTTTTCATCAATAAATGTGTGATTGTAACACTTTAGTTTTTTCTCCTTACTTCCCAGTTGTATTGTTTGAATAATATATAAATATTACCGGAAACATCGAAATAGTCCAAATTTGGTTGAATTGCCTTCAAATGCTTTAACTGTCTACTTTTGTGTTTAGGGCTTTTGAAAGGAGAAAACCCATTTATGACAGTTCACACTTTTCTGCTCAAATAATAAAGTACTACAATGTTCATATACAATGTAACATGATTATTGACTATCTTTTGGCGACGGATGCAAATAAATAGTTTCATGTACAGGCATTAAAGAATAGTTCGTGTTGTCAATCATTCAATGACTTTTTACAGTTCTCGTTCACAATCCATCTGCTATAATTTTAGAGCTCTGACAATATGTATTGATTATTGTAATTTACGTGAAGTTAGCTCAACAAGCGACAAATGACATTCAGAATTTGAATGTCGTGCCAGCGAGACATGCGACATTTGACATTCAAAATCTACAAAAATGCTGATGTTTGAATGTCGTGCCAGCGCGACATACGACATTCGAAATACGACATTAGACATTGAAAATTTGGATGCCGTGCCAGCGCAACATACGACATTCGACATTCAAGCTTTACAAAACTGTTAAAGTTTGAATGTCGTGCAAGCGCGACATACAACATTTGACATTCAAAATCTACAAAAATGCTAAAATTTGAATGTCGTGCCAGCGCGCATTCGAAATTCAAATTTGAATTGTCGACTTGTTACAACATCTAATACGACATTTGACATTCAGAATTTGAATGTCGTGCCAGCGCGACATACGACATTCGACATTCAAAATCTTAAAACATTCTAAAGTTTGAATGTCGTGCCAGCGCGGCATTCGAAATTCAAATTTGAATTGTTGACTTGATACAACATCTAGTTGCCTAATATGTTTACGTTGCACGGACGTATGGGTTTGTAACCTTCAATAAACGTTCAATAAACTTCTATCTTCAATCTTTCTAAACGCAATAGATCGTTACGTCACAAGTAATTCACGCGAGTCGTCTAACATGAGGGGTAAAAACTGCAAATATCCCCATCTGGTATGCAAGAAGAGATTTTTTCCAGCAGTGGTAAAAACTGCAGATATCCCCATCTGGTGCAAGAAAAGTTCCGCCCATCAACGACATGCGTACAGAAATAGATATATTAAGCGCGCTTGTATTCATGCATAATGGTCAGAATTGTCCATTCAGTAGGCCTAAGTGTACTAACTGTATAGAGGTTTATGGATGCAACTGGAATGAATATATGTTCTTATTACGCATCTTTCGGTTCTCTTACGTCTTCGTCTACAATTGTATTTCCAAAAATACAAGGAAGGATATAAGGAATGTTGATACACTCTCAGGAAGGAGTGCAATGCCATTGCTTTACAATGTGATCATGTATGACGTGTATTTTTGCAAATTTAGTCACAGTTAACAAGTGTGAAACAAGTTCTTCTAAAAATGTCCTTAAAAATAATGCATATGTAAATATTTACACTAACAAAACCTGTTAAGTATTTTGTTGATTAGCTGCATATTCAGTGCATCATAAAGATGTGCGTGAGAGAAATTGATGCGATAATCGGTCCTCAAAAGAAGGACATGTGACATCAACGGATACTAATGGCATCACCACTTCATTAAAATGGCCGGCATTGAGAGGCAAAGATGGAACCACTTTCGTTAAAAGATACATACTGCTTTGTCGAAATGATAGTTTATTGTTAACAATACATGAACAGGACGAGTGACGAAAACAAATCACGCAATGTCCAGATAGAGAGAGAAAATAACCACCTTTAAAACATTCCACTAAACTTGACTAGTCACTACGTATTCTTCTAATATCAAAAACACTTGTACATTTTCTTGGCCCTAGGTAAAATACTTAATAAAAATGCAAAATCGGCCATTAGTGGCATATAAACAATTGGACTAAAGCATTGTGGGTCGATTATAACGTCCCGGCATCACTAAGTCATTAATACCGGTATTATAGGGTATTTCAACTAGCAGAAAAGACTTTCAGCATGCTCTGTAGGCAAAGACGCTTTGTATGAATTGTTGAAATACAGTTGAGGTACTTCTAGGAGAAAGAACTGAATCCATAAATAAGTCATAAGTAAGAGTCGGGTATGAAAATATCTTAGATCTGTTGTTTACATATCTAATGGCGATCGAATTTACGACCTAAATATGCATTATCGAATGCAGATCTGATGTTGATCTGCGATCTAGATCTGCATTCTCGATTGCAGTATACAGTATCGAATGCAGATCTGATGTCGATCTACGATCTAGATCTGCATTCGCGAATGGAGATCTGATGTAGATGTACGATCTAGATATGCAGTATTGAATGCAGATCTGATGTTGATCTACGATCTAGATGTGCATTCCCGAATGCAGATCTGATGTCGATGTACGATCTAGATGTGCATTCCCGAATGCAGATCTGATGTCGATGTACGATCTAGATCTGCATTCGCGAATGCAGATCTGATGTCGTTCTACGATCTAGATCTGCATTATCAAATGCAGATCTGATGTCGATGTACGATCTAGATATGCATTCACATTGCAGATTTGATGTTGATCTACGATCTAGATCTGCATTCGCGAATGGAGATCTGATGTTGATCTACGATCTAGATCTGCAATTTCGAATGCAGATCTGATGTTGATGTACGATCTA
>JAFMSR010000002.1:53165641-53195812 GCA_022818135.1 Saxidomus purpurata | reverse complement strand
AAATGTGTGCAGACTACATAACCATACCGATTGAAGTGTAATCAATAATAGCATTGACTTAGGAATATTTCCAAACACATTAAAGTATGCCACAGTCATACCTATATATAAATCTGGACCAAAAGAGGATCCAAACAATGATAGACCCATTTCAATTCTTAATACAATATCAAAGATATTTGAAAGACATGTTGCAAACCAACTAAACGATTTTCTTGACGATACAAATATTCTGCATGCAACTCAGTCTGGTTTCCGCAGGAAACATTCATGTCAAACTTCTTTGACGTCCATGGTTGAACAATGGCTGAAATCTTTAGATAATGGAAAACTTGTAGGCAGTATATTTCTTGATTTTAGAAAGGCTTTTGATTTGGTCGATCACGAAATACTTCTGTATAAATTGAAGCTTTACCACTTTTCTGATAAATTATTATGCTGGTTTAAATCATATCTGCGGAACAGACAACAAGCCGTCAAAATCGGTGATAAAAATCTCATAATTCAACTGTAATAACCGGAGTTCCCCAGGGTTCGATTTTAGGACCTTTGCTTTTTCTCATTTACGTTAATGATCTTCCATTACATGTTTTGAACTCTGAAGCTGATATGTATGCCGATGACTCGACAATTTACTACTGTTCAGAAAACATTCAAGATATTGAATCAAACTTACAAAAAGACCTAAAAAGTATTGAAAAATGGTGTTCCTTGAATAATATGGCTTTAAATCCAAATAAAACAACATCTATGCTTCTTTGTTGTAAACAAAAAATTAAAAGTACTAGACCTTTGTCACTGTATGTAAATAACATTTGTCTTAAAACGGTAACTGAACAAAAGGTTTTGGGTTTACACATAGATCAGTCATTAGAATGGAAAAACACACGTAAACGCAGTGTATAGTAAAGTTAGCGCTAAAATTAGTTTATTTAAACGAATATCTAAATATCTGACATTGGACATAAAGAAGTTATTTTACAACGCGTATAGTATGCCAATTTTTGACTACTGTTGCACTTTATGGTCAACTTGCAACCAGTCAAGCAAATATAAACTTGCTAAACTCCAGAAAAGAGCCGCACGACTAATACTATGCGTACCATACAAAACACCTTCATACCATATGTTTAAACAATTATCTTGGTTGCCAATCCGGGTGAGATTTACATATCACATTGCTATTCAAGTTTACATGGCCATTAATAGGCTAGTTCCTGAATATTACTGCAAACTTATCACGGTTTCTGAAAATAAAAGATATCCCTTGCGATCACATGATCAAAAACAGTTAACCTGTAGGAAACCACAAACTCAATATCTTAAGAAAACATTTGGTTACTTAGGAATGGCTGTATGGAATGCATTACCACTGCAAATAAAAGAGCAAAAAACACTTAAGCAATTCAAACTTGCCCTACATAACTTACTTTTGTCAAATTTATACGATGATATCCCATCGTTGACAGTGCATGAGTCATTACTATAAATGAATAAAAAAATATATATATACTACTCAGTAAATGATTGATTGTATAATATAACAATGAAGTTCTGCTCAATATTTTAGTGTGTATGTGAGTGTACGTGTGGGTGCGTGTGTGCGCGTGTATGTGCGTGCGTGCATGTGTTGTGTTAGTTTTTCTCAATTGTGTATTATTATTGTTAATAGAAGGTCTCATGGTAGATAAGAAATATGTTGCTTTATCTACATATGCTTAATGAGCTAGCTTCTTTAAATAAAGAGATTATTATTATTATTATTATTATTATTATTATCACGATAAAATTTCACCGAGTAGGCACCAAAAGTGATATTTTCTCGAGTGGCGTAGCCACGAGTGAAAATAACTACTTTTGGTGATCACGAGTGAAATTATCGTGATATGACACCGATACCAACAATTTTTCTGTTTATTTTATAGTTAAAACTCTACTTTTATTGAGTTTGTTTCTGTAAAATAACGAAATCGCGGGAAACGTCATCAGAAAACATAGCACAAATGACGTCATTTTAACGACGTCATCGTCGCATGGTTTTAGCATTAATTACGCTCTGTGTACTTTTTGACGTTAATCCGGGTAACATATTTTGATAATTTTCACTGCGCGGACAGTGAGTTTATCGGAATATAATTCACCGTTATTGTGTCGCCCTTTTGGAGAAAAGTTGATACAGAGGGATCGCTTTGTCCGTCGGTCCGTCCGTCCGTCCGTCACACAAACTTAACGTTGGCTATAACTTTGCCATTTCTTAAGATTTCTTTATCAAACTTTACAATTGTATTGCTTATGACAAAAGGATCATGATGCTGCCAAATTGTGTAGGTCAAGGTCATATTTGACAGAGTTATGCCCCTTTTTGTACTTAGATTTTGTCACGAAAACTTAACTTTGGCTATAACTTTGCCATTTCTTAAGATTTCTTCATCAAACTTTCAAATTGTATTGCTTATGACATAAGGGTCGTGATGCTGCCAAATTGTGTAGGTCAAGGTCATATTTGACAGAGTTACGCCCCTTTTTATACTTAGATTTTTTCTATAACTTTGCCATTTCTTAAGATTTCTTTATCAAACTTTCAAATTATATTGCTTATGTCAAAAGGGTTGTGATGCCGCCAAATTTTGTAGGTCAAGGTCATATTTGACAGAGTTATGTTCCTTTTTGTACTTAGATTTTGTAACGAAAACTTAACGTTGGCTATAACTTTGCCATTTCTTAAGATTTCTTCATCAAACTTTCAAATTGTATTGCTTATGACATAAGGGTCGTGATGCCTCCAAATGTTGTAGGTCAAGGTCATATTTGACAGAGTTATGCCCCTTTATATACTTAGATTTTTGCTATAACTTTGCCATTTCTTAAGATTTCTATATCAAACTTTCAAATTATATTGCTTATGTCAAAAGGGTTGTGATACCGACAAATTTTATAGGTCAAGATCTTATTTGACAGAGTTATGCCCCTTTTTGTACTTAGATTTTGTCATGAAAACTTATTGTTGGCTATAACTTTGCCATTTCTTAAGATTTCTTCATCAAACTTTCCAATTGTATTGCTTATGATATAAGGGTCATGATGCTGCCAAATTTTGTAGGTCAAGGTCATATTTGACAGAGTTATGCCCCTTTTTGTACTTAGATTTTGTCACGAAAACTTAACGTTGGCTATAACTTTGCCATTTCTTAAGATTTCTTCATCAAACTTTCAAATTGTATTGCTTATGACATAAAGGTCGTGATGCTGTCTAATTGTGTAGGTCAAGGTCATATTTGACATAGTTACGCCCCTTTTTATACTTAGATTTTTTCTATAACATTGCCATTTCTTAAGATTTCTTTATCAAACTTTCAAATTATATTGCTTATGTCAAAAGGGTTGTGATACCGCCAAATTTTGTAGGTCAAGATCTTATTTGACAGAGTTATGCCCCTTTTTGTACTTAGATTTTGTCATGAAAACTTATTGTTGGCTATAACTTTGCCATTTCTTAAGATTTCTTCATCAAACTTTCAAATTGTATTGCTTATGACATAAGGGTCATGATGCCGCCAAAGTTTGTTGGTCAAGGTCATATTTGACAGAGTTATGCCCCTTTTTACACTTAGATTTTGTCACAAAATTGTTGGTTATTCTGACAAAGCATAAGAGGGCGACACAAGTGTTCTACTGAACACCCATCTAGTATTTCGATAAACCATCGAAAAACATAAAATAAATACATATATGGTTTAATTTCTTCCTTACGTGGAAGTCCAGCAGTGAGTTATTGTTCCATAAAAAATGTATGTAAACGTGTTTCATTTAAACGGGTTCGTCCGCTCACATTGCATCAGTCAACATACATGCTCAGGTAACACTAATACGTTACCCCACTAAAAAGAAAAGCACTATAGAAAAAAGAAACTAAAAACAAGTTAGTAAATTGCCACTTTCTTTAATATAGGCCTAATTTCAGGCCATTTCTATCGAAAAGTTAACTTACGACTCCAAACAGCTTTTAAACTTGGAAATAAATCTCTTATTAGTTAATTGTAATGAATAAGCCAAACCCCTAGATGTTACCATTATTTATCAACTAAAGTTTATTACGTATATTTGCATCACTATTTTGTGAAAGAATTATAGATAGAACTTAAAGCCAATTGAACAGGAATCTGACATATGTGGCCACAGGGGTCCAGACAGACCTGTGTATTCACAGTAGAGGTCTTAGCCAATGATAGACTAGCTTCTGTTTTGCATAATCAGCTACTGCATAGCTTCTTTTACAGTTGATAACATATAATTCTCTAAAGTGAGAATAAGTTTTCTGCATATAAAATGTGTTCAAGGTATCAAACATCGCTAAATATCCCGAAGAAAGCATTTGTAAAATATTGAGTAAATGCTTTTTTGTTATAAAAATCATTGTTTGGTAATAAACTAATTTCTCAAAAAACAAACAACAGGAAATAAGCAGTCAACCATTAATCTCTACATGTCAATAGAATTAATGGTCTGTTTACTGGACTAAATGTCCAGTCTAAAGACACCTAATCAGAAAGTATTTTATTGTTTATTTCAGTCTCATCATTGTACATTTCATAGATAAGATCACATTGCATATAAAATCATATACAAAGTATTATTTTACATTAGTACATGTACAATGCCACTCATATTTGAGTTATAAGAGACTATGAGAAAATAGTCATTATAGATTTCAAAATCAGATAATTATCAATATTCTATTTTACATGTGTACAGATAAAAACCTAAAACTCCTTTGCTAATCTTTATATTAAAATCTGCCTTAAAAAGACAAAAAACTTAAGACACTGACAAGAAATACCGTGCAAATGCATTATTCAAAAATGGTTGTAAAATAATGGGACCACACTTGATCAGACCAAATGTAGTTTGATTAGCAAAAGTGTTTTAGATGACTTTAAAAAAAAATTGATACTAAAACATTATTTAGTACATTACTAATACATAGTTTTCTATAAACACTCTTAAAATAGTAATACTACAATTACGAAAGCTGTCCAAAGAACAGCACTGTAACATAATTTTGACTTTAACTAGAGCATGTGATATGAATCTACAAGTGTTCAATATAGGTTAACACAAAGCATTTCTATTTATACAATATATTAGACCTTTCATTTAAAATTGCATAACAGGTTTTGGCAGTGAATTTTACCAGTTGATCATTTGAGAGTAAAAATACCAATTTTGCATCATCATTCATATCATTAAATTCTTGGTTTATTTCAACAGCTTTTTCAAACAATACATGTCTATGAGTCTGATATGCAGGACAGTGAAATAACACATGTTTTTCAGTTTCTACATAAGATTTACAGATTGGGCAGATTCTTATTTCAACAGGCAATTGTTAATATCTTCCAGTTTCAAGGCGTATGGGGGCAACCCCACATCTAAACTTAGCTAAAGCTGAACGATGTTTAACTGGCATAAACTGTGATACATAGAAGTGTCAAAATCCTGTTTAAATAACCTGCATGTCCTGAGTTTATTTCTACAATTACCATTGATACCTCTTTCTTGTTGTATACAAGTTTCCCATTCCTTAACATAACTATCCATGGACACATCTTCTATTGTATTACAAAACAATCATTTGGATGTCAATAATAAACCATTTTGAGCAATGTCTAACAAATCAATTTTATGTAAGTGTTGTTGAAATAATATTGCCAATTTTTACATTTATTACTAGATTTTCTGTCACAAAAACTAAATATTTTATAATTAATTATGTTGTCATTCATACCACTTCATGTCACTTTCTATATACTGACTTCCATTGTTTCACAGCCGGTGTTCTCCAACCTAGTTCACCATACAGGACTGCATTTGGTGTATATTTACCTAAACCTAGAAAAAACCTCATTGCTCTGTTCTGGACAGCATTATTTTTGCAATAATAGGACTTATTGCCCCATATAGAAGCACCATCAGAAATAACTGACCAAACAGTAGTTTCATACAATTTACTAAACACTTTATGTGACATTCCACCGATACTCCTTGACTTAGCTATTAAAATGCCCAGTGCTCTACCAGCACTTAGTACAACAGTCTTAGCTGTTCTATCAAAATTAAGATGTTCATCTAGTAAAATTGTGTTCTTCACATGAAAAATTATATGTAGTTTGAGCAAAAGATGGAGGTCGAAAATGTACAATATTACTCTTAACTATCATTGAGTTTACAGAGCACCAGTCTGATAGTATATTCAACATAAACTGAAGTTCATCAGCACTATCTGCAATAAGTACAATATCGTCAGCATATAGCAATATACACATCTTTTCGTTATCAATAGATACCCCTTTACCTGCAGCTTTCATTTTACAAACAAGAGGTTGAAAAGCAGAGGTGATAACGAACAAGCATGTCGTAATCCGTTTTTACTCTCAAACCAGTCCGTATATAAGCCATTAATTCTAACACTGGAGGATACAGATCTATAAAGTGGCACTACAGCATTTTAGAATATTACCTTTTACACCCATATCAAATATTTTCCTCCATAATAAACTGCGATTTATAAAATCCTACGCCTTACGAAAATCAATGAAGGCACAACAAGTTGACTGTTTCAATTTCTATTTTGTCTCTATGATACATGTATTTGTTAAGACGTAATATGATCTACAGTATTTCTATTTTTTCTAAATCCATTCTGTTCATCACATAAAATATCATTACTTTCTGCTCAAACTGATAACCTATCATTTAAAATCAAACAATATATTTTATACATAGCACAAGATATAATAATCCTCTGTATGACATAGGGTCCCGAGGGTCAAGAGTATGTGATAAGTATCTTATCTGATAAGGGGTTATAAAACAATTAAAGGATTAGACCTCCTGCGTTTGTGTGTGTGTGTGTGTGGTGTGTGTGTGTGTGTGTGTGGGGGGGGGGGGGGGGTCACTTATGATGGAGATTTTAATTGTCTTTAAGTGAGTTTTCGGAAAAGCTAATTGTTTCCATTTTGGTTCTGTCAATTTCAATTACTGTACGTCAACATTGCATTTCGATGAAGAAGTAAACGCTAAGAATGTGGAGACATTCAAGAAATACCTGTTAGCTTTATCTATGATTATTTTAATTCAACCTACAAAGAACTATTAATTAAATACAAATTACCATCACTGAAAACCTGATTGCTCTGGAAACGTTTAAAATCAATGGCCTACAAGTGTGTATATCTTCACGACCTTAAAATCTGAAATCTAATTCAACATTTTTACATTAAACTCTTGAAACACAAGTTAAGTTGTTGTCGTATTCAGATCAGTTCAACTTTCGTAATACGAAGCTCCTATCTATTTGATTTGTAGGAAATTTGTGAATATACGGGAATTTGTCACCACCAAACGAAAACGAAATAATATTCCGATACATTTAACGCAATAGACGCCTTATAAAACTATTGTCAGATACGTAAATACATTGGTATGACAACAAGTATCTTAAAAAAAGATACACGGCGATTGTGTCAATCAAATATCACATTTTCCCCTTCTTTATTTAAGCAATGTCTTACAACAAGTGCGCGATATCAGAGCTGTCGCCGCGCGCGCGCAAGGCATTATGGGTAACTTCTTTCCAAGTATCGTTTTTTTTCGATTTTTAGAAGTTGCCAATCCATGTGTATTTAAAAGCAGATGTTGTTATTTTCGGTATAGGAATAGGCTTTTATTTTTTGTAACAATAGCATTTTTGAAACATTTTTTTTAAAAGAAAGAAATATTTCAGCATTTAATGACAGCTCCTACCATGCATTCCATATAAGCGGCTCCCATCTATTTCTTTAATGTTGGTGACAGACCGCAGCCTTCATTAGAATTACTAAATGTCGAAACACCTCTTCATACTCCATTTTGTCTGTCTTTGACATTTGATTGAGAATGAGCCAGTCAGGAAATCAAGCGAAAAATTGTTGAAACATATATGTATAACATACCGTGCGAAAGGGAACAACATGTCCGCTTTTAAAACATGCATCATGCACGTACTATTGTTGTTTTGCAGAAAAGTGTCCTTGTCATGTTTTATATTGATTTTTACTGATTGAACGGCCGAAACAATCAGCGGTTTTTCGGTCTTTTTCGGAACATTTACAACCGCAAGCGAACAGGCCGCTACTACCTGTTTATCGATTTTCTGATCAGCCTTGTAGAGAACAAATTGTCGTATATGCAAAATGTAAATTCAGCAATTTCAAACGGGCCTCGAGTTAAACTGCAGCCATAGGAATTCAAAACATTTTGCTTTTTGGTAAACAATTTAGTGTATTGACATATTAATCCACAATAACCTGATTGGAAGCAGCCAATTTATCTTTAGAAAAGGCAACACTATATTTGACGTCAAACGGTGAGCGGGGATTTGAGGTATGATAAATTAGATAAGGGACATCCCCTGTGTTTGAGAATAAACAAACAGTATGTTCATAACAAATAAATTGGGTTATCATTCGAATGTTTATGTCTTTCAGGACGTTAAAAAAGCTGCGTAAAACAGAAGAATGAGTCAGAGAATGGAGGAAGTTAAAAAAAACACTTGACCACCTTAGATAACACTGGTAAACACACAGTTGCATGTTCTCAAAATGTGTTTCTTTACTGAATTTGTTTTCTTTGAGACATTTAAAAGCCAGTTTCTGGACGTTGTTTTGTTGATTCCCTTTTATGCTATCATATTGAAGACTTTAGTTTGCACAAATATTATCCGCAACGGTAGTATATTATAGGGTTAACTGTTTTGTAACTTTGATATTTGCGACTCTATAATTATGCGCGGGTTTTAATAGTCGCAATTTTTTTTAACGGCGACGGCGTCAGCCGGAGCTAAAACTGTTTGCGGCTATTAAAACCGTATATACAGTCGCTAATATCAAAATAACTAAATGTTTACCCTTTTCTAACGCACAATGTGTTTAAAAGCGATAATTAAAACGTCGTTCGATTTTTGCGACTATATATACGTTATTTAATAGTCGCAAATTTAAACGACGTAACCAATCAGAAACGACGTAACATAGGTTCTGCGTTAGAAATATGCAATAAATTATAGGAATAACTGTTTTGTAATTTTGATATTTGCGACTGTATATACGGTTTTTAATGGTCGCAAATATTTTTAACGGCGACGGCGTTAGCCGGAGCTGTTAAAACTGTTTGCGACCATTAAAACCGTATATACGGTCGCAAATATCAAAATCACTAAATAGTTATCCCTTTTCTAACGCACAGTGTGTCTAAATGCGATAATTAAAACGCCGTTTGAATTTTGCGACTATATAGAGTCTATACGTTATTTAATAGTCGCAAATTTAAACGACGTCACCAATCAGAAACGACGTTACATCGGTACTGCGTTAGAATAAGTAAGTAATGATATTTTGCCACGCTTTCTCTTATTGGCTTAAGAGCTACTGAACAAAATCAAAGCACTGAAAGTGCTGATAGCAAAGGGTTTACTGACAATATTGCAAAGTAAGTGACCGCCACTAGGCGGGTTCAACTATGTATTAATCACTGTGACCTTGGCCATTGACTTACTGACCCTGAAAACAATATTCTACTCATTAAGACCAATCATTCTATGAAGACTGAAAACTGTGGGTAATACGGATCTCAAGTTATTAAGCGGAAACGAAGTATGGCAGACGGACTGACAGACAGACGGACATTGCTCTATAAAAATGTTTATTCCCGAACATTTAAACAAACACCTTAAACCATTGCCTTGGCGTGATATTAACGACAATAATAACTTTTAGAAAACAATTCTGAGTCTAACATTTGCACTTACAAATTCATCATTTACTACAGAAGTTAGGCCGATAGTGTATTTTTGCTTTAGTGCCTTTCGCGGATCTCCAAGCGGTTTCACCAGTTTCATAGTGCATAAAGTATTTGATTATCAGCTAGCAGAGAAATATATTATCTGTACAAAAAGAGTACAATATCATCCAATATTAAATGGAAATACCCTTACCGTATGACTTTATATATAAAGCTAAATCCTTAATATCTTTCATATACAAACTGAAAAGAAACGACAGTCTTAGTCCACAGTTAGCTTTAAAATCATTACTTTTAACTTGACTAATCTTATTGTCATCAAAAGGAAAAGCGTAATCACCCGCTATAAAGGTGTTAACCACCAAACATGCCATGCATTTCAGAATGCTGGTATCAAACCTCTCTCAATACACTTTTGTTTTACAAAACAGTTGATCGAATATATTAAGGAGTTTGTGTATAGCAACTCCATAGTAATAAGGATGTGTTTTAGTCATGTTTAGTATTCCTGAAATCTTATAACTTGGAACATTCCATAACTAGCAAAACGAATAAGCTGTTATATATTTGGAACATCGGCATCTAAATGTGGATAATTGATAATATTGAACTTAAATCTTTTGTCATATATCTTAGTACATATCTAGCAATTTTTAAATGCAAGTTTAAAAATCAAAGCGCTGAAAGCACAGAAGGTTGAAACCTTCATTTGATGTGTTGTTTGCCACTCCTAGGTAACAATCTTGTAAAGAAAGTAAAAGTAAAGTGTATTATCACTTAAAACAAAACAAGAGGGTCGAAATGGCACTATATCGTTCACCTAAGTTAAAACGTTCCGTATTTCATGTTTCCTTCAAAATCCATGCATTATGTCATCACGTTGTAGTTACAGGTGAAACAATGCTAAAATGAGTGTACAACGATGACACCATTTAATATAAAAAAAAACAAAACAATATTCTGCTGCTAGGCTAAAAGGCGGACAAAATACTAAATCCTAAATGGCGGATTAATCTGAATATTTAGGTAAAATTGTCATAGAAGCTGAATGTATGCTCATAATAGGTTTCAACCTAATAATATTTTTTTATCTGGTGTGTTGGCCTTATTTGGCTACATATCACTTCTTAGAGTATATTTTTACCGTATCAGAAAGGTAGATATTACTACTGTTAATAATGTAATCTAGTTTCTGGATGTATTGTTAAAGACATCAATTGCATCCGCTTTAGGATCCAGAGGTCCTGGGTTCAATCCCTATAGGAGCCAATTTTTCATCTTTTTTTGGTTCCCAAATGTGCTGCTAAACAGATAGCAAATACGAGGGTCATGCAAAACGTTTTGTCACTAATGGGATTCCATATATTTATTCCAGGCATATTCTAAAGCGCTTCATTGCACCTCAATTCTGATGTCAATAGCTCCGATACCCGTTTATTTCGTGAAAATTGCTTTTCTGACTTTTTAGTGATGATTCAGAAAAATGACGGTTTGGCATTCATTTGGACCTGTAGAAGGATAGAGACAGTAATAACAGCAGTGTTACTGTTATGTTTTCTTTTAACAAATCAGTATCAACAAGGATTTAATCAATTCCAACAAAATGTCTTTCGTTTTCTTAAATTTTTTTGTAAAAAAGTTCATTTTGGAAAAAAAGAAACCGCCATTTTTCAGACTTTTGAGTGACCACCCCTACGTCATTTATAGCCATAAAACAACAAATTATTTAGTCGAAAATCCCATAAAAGTGGTTTAACAATATTCTTTCATTATATATATAAATATATAAAACAGATTCTGCCGTTTTAGATATATTCATTATTATACGCATTGTCGCAAGACTTTTTTTTACCAAGAATATTATGCAGTCATATACACTGACCATATTACGACTCCCCTTGTAACATGAAAGAAAAGACTGAAATTCGCCGCAATATAAAATGCCGCACTAGGCATTACGCTCTACTCAGCGGCATGCGACCTCTTCTCCAACAGATACAAAAAGAACACTGTCTAGCCGCATGTCACGACTGGGGGAAAATGTTACAAAAATGTGTTTCGGTAAAGGGGGAATACATTGAAAGTTTGCAATAAAGTATTTTTGATAAAACGCTGCCCTTCAGAAATGAAACTTCACTGATAAGACTGTTTGTAGGACACTTATATATTGCAAAACAAGAAAATGACTATTGTTTATAAATCTCGGTAAGATAATATGTCACTGATAAAAAGTATTTCTTACGTAATTCGTAGCGGGTGCTTTCAAAAAAAAATTTGAAAATCAACACGGAAGGATCTACATTATCTACCTACCAAATCACCATATATGGCAATTTGGTAAACTATGTTGTTTCGTCAGGTATAAACCTTGAATAAGATTGGTTCGTTCAAAACGAGTCTACAACTGCGCGTATAAAAAGGCTTACATAACCGAGGGATCAAACGCCGTCTCTTGTCTTGTAGTGGATATAAGCAAAATGGGAAAATTTTGTTTATTTGTATTGGCTTTTACCATTCTGATAGGCATAGTGAAGTATAAAACTTTTATTTACATTGTTTCTACCAATTATGGCGAAAAAACTTTGACTTAAGATCTATTATTACTAATGAGGATTTTTTTCTGTACTTTTAAAACTAAAATTATGTTTTCTTGAATTAATCTTCTTTTATTTTTGAAGTTTGAAAATTTGAAGATGTTATTCTTCTTTCTGATGAATTGCATTCCGTTGACGTGGCATTAATAACGCCGGGAATGCATTTGGTCGTTGCTGTGTGTTACTGATGCATCTTTTAGATTGTTGCAAAATGTAATTCTTAAAAAAAATACGTTTTAATTTCAACAGAAGCTGTAGTACCTAGTTACTACATGTAGTGTTTTGTTATGGTGCGTGAACGTTAGCAATGCCTACATAAATGTACATTTTAAGTCATCTTTAACCTTCTAATAGCTTACTGGTTTTCCGTTTCTGCATGAATGGTAAAATTGATCGCAGTTTCTTTCCTGCTTCAATGACACAATCTTAAAATCACTGACCACTTCTTTTTTGAGTGAGTGCGAACAGAGTTTGCGCTAAGATCTTGAGGATGAAGACATGTATTATTTATTTCCATAGCGGTTTAAAACTCATTAAAAATTTTTATAGTCCCGGCCGACCGTGAGATTCCTCCTCTAGTGAATTCGCCAAGACCCAAGCATGACTCCAATGTATACTGGTTCCTAACAAAACTTGAAAATCTCGGAAGCGTTGTTTTACCTGATTGCAATAGCCAGTCCAAAGATTATGATTATGTTGTAAAATCGTGTAAAAATGCCAGTATATATATAACCAAAAGATATGTGTGCTAGCTTCTGGCGTAAATTAAGGTTCATATTCCAAGTATTAATGTAGGACTTTTATAATACAAGGCGATTTCCTAAGGAGCTCATTAATGAGAATATGCGTTTAAAAAAAGAGTACTTGTAAGGAATACTCATTACTGAATGTGTTGGACAATTTACTACAGAATGAAATCATCTTACTCTCTTAATTTGTTTATATTTTGTTTGTATCTATTATTTTTGTCATGTCATTATTTTGTCGTGTCATTGTTTTATCTGTCGATGCTTTTTGTCATGGATCCCTTCATTCCATATTCGAGGGTTTATCAGAAAACACAGACTTTCGCTAAGAAAAGAACTAAAAAGTCACAAGATAAATGCCCCTTTTTGAAAGAAAGTATGTGCAAAAATATTCGGAACCACTTGACTCTATTTTGAAAAAAAAAGTTAAAGAGGCGTGTAACAATCATGCAGAAGTTGAGGGAGATACCATAGTTTTTTAAGCGTAACCCATGAAAGTCTTTGACGGCGTAATTGGACTGTAATCTTTATAAAGTGATTCGTTTTAACCCACCGATGCTTATGACGGTTGTTTAATCGACCAATTCCTTTCCAAACTTTTATCAGACTTGTCACTATAACAGTGCATGAGGAAAAAGTCGACGTAAATTCCGAGGCTTCAATGGAATGTGTGGTTTGTAAAAACGATGTTTGCAAAATGATTAAACAATGGAGAACACGGGATGCGATTAATACATAGCACTCCTGTCGTTTATAAAACTACCGATTCGATGAATTGTGGCACCTTTTGCTAGATGCAAAAAATGTATAAAATGTATGTCAGTAATGATCAGGCCACAGAGACCTGTCACAATATCAGTTTTGGCATTTCACTGTAATGATATTTTCGCATGTGTTTCCATAGAATGACAGGTCTTTGTGATTTGACTCTCTTGAGGTTCAGCCCGGCATTGAACGTTCAAAAGTTTTACGCATCCATTCGAAGGCACCACACTTCATCGAATCGGCTCTCTTGCAGATTTAAACATGATCTAGGTGCTTTTACGAAATCGCACACCGTGGTCTCCTATGATGAATCGTTTCACACACTTCGTTATTATACACCACTTATTCCTTACGAATATAAGGCTAAGAAATCCAGTAAAGATGTAAAAGAAATCCACAGGTTCTACAAACAACTATCATTAATGGTAAATCATTCTATTTAGGCACAGAGGTAACTCTTCCATCTTTACTATATTCCAAAAACAAAACCAAGTTATTGTACTCCGCCAGGGGTCAAAACATTATCTGTATATAGAGTTATAGGAAACAACTAGCCTACAGTGAGCTCCTTTAGCAACCAGTGACTTACCAAGCAACCACTGACTTCCTTAGCAGCCAGTGACTTCCTTAGTAACCAGTGACTACCCTTGGCAAACAGTGACTTTCCCTGGGAAAAAGTGACTTTCTTAGCAAATAGTGACTTCCTTAACAACCAGTGACTCCCCATAGCAGCCAATGACTTCCTTAGCAACCAGTGACTTCCCATTGCAAAAATGGACTTCCTCAGCAACCATTGACTACCTTAGCAACAGTTGAGTTCCATAGCAACCAGTGACTTCCCCTAGCAACCAGTGACTTCATTAGCAATCAGTGACTTCGCCTAGCAACAAGTAACTTCCTTATCAACAATTAAGTACCCTAGCAACCAATGACTTTTCCTTAGCAACCATTGACATCCTTAACAACTAGCAACAGTTGTGTTTGGCAGTCCAGTTCTAGCCAGTGAATCCCTTAGCAACAAGTGATTTTACCTAACAACCAGTGACTTCCTTATGTAAGTGAACTGGTACTCAGTTGAGCAATAAAGGGCCATCACGGCCCTCTTGTTGTATAATCAGGACAAACACACTGTCCAGTTTGCATAGTCAATAACCCTTGCCAAAGAATCTTTTCAATGAAATCTTTCCAACAGTTCACTTTTACAAAATTTCTGTTTACAGTGTGCCGGTGTTTAATGGCAAAACAAATATTTCTTGTCAAAAATTATTTTATGTAAAAAGCAGCATGAAGCAGAACAATATTCAATATTTTTGTGGCGTAGAGAATGGATAGGGAGGGAACGTCAGTTTGGCGTTTATACATAGCAACAAAGAGCCGTATGCATTGAGCACGGAATAGTGCAATGTAACGCCACATAAAGCGCGCGCCGCATATAGCTCATGATCTGCTTTATGCGTTGAAAATCACCGCATGCTCACTTGATTTTACATATATTTTTGAAGGAAATCTTTAAAAATCTTCTCTGAAACCACAAGGCATAAAGCTTAGATATTTGGCATGCAACATTCCTAGTGGACCTCTTCTAAGATTGTTAAAATCATCACCCTCGGGTCAAAGTTGACCGTTACTTGTTTTTTCTTTTCCGGCTCAAATTACAAAATATCATCGCATTTGATTAACAGCGCGTTTACAGGGTCAAAAACGTTTCGATAAATTCCTTAAATATGGAGTTAACTGTTTTGTATTTTTGATATTTGCGACTGTACATACGGCTTTTAATGGTCGCAGATATTTATGCATTTAAAAATGTTTGCCACACTTAAAAAACGTATACATTGTATACGGTAGCAAATGTCAAAATCAATAAATACACTGAACCCAATTTCTACACGCCCATTTTATAAAATTCAGTTTTAAGAAAAGTGTTTTGTGTAACGTCTTACAATTTAGAAATCCAGAATTATACATAGTGCTCTATCGAACTTTACCAAAAGAATGACATTTTACTGTCACGTTGACGATGACATCGATTCACGACTTTTGGCACGAGGATCACGTGTATCGTTAATTTAGCGCTTAATATTATTTCATTGCAATAAACGTAGAATCTCCAACTCGAAAAACAAAAAAGATGGCGAGAATTACCACTGAATAGAGGGCTTGAGCCGTCGGCATTATTGGTGCTAGTACCTTGCTTCGGCAGGTATGACTGATTTTGTAGATTAATTTATCAATTTCGACAGAATGTGAGAAATAATATTAGATATAATTATATATTAAATATTTTATTCTTATATTTAAATCAAGCACCAAGTGGACGTTTAGAAATTCTGTTTAGTGTATTATTTCTCACATTCTGTCGAAATTGATAAATTAATCTACAAAATCAGTAAATCGAAATAATGCCGCTCTAGCCCGCTATTCAGTGATCATTCTTGCCATCTTTTTTGTTTTTCAAGTTGGACATTCTACGTTTATTGCATAGAAATAATTAGACATTTGCGAGGTAAGACGGAACGGCGATAGTGAATGGCAGATTGTGAACATTTTATGGGGAACATCTCAAAATTATATACATTTCAAATTAGTGATTAGTTGTCGTATAAAAGTTTATTTTTGCAAAGAGCATCATTTCGGAGACACATCATTGCAAATATATTTTATTATTGCGTACATAGTATTTAATTGATTAGAGCGATTTCTTTTCGCCTGCAAACAAAAGATGCGCATACTCTAACCGTTTTGGGAAGTAATTGTCGCGGGTACGTCAAATCAGAGCTGATGCTCCTGCAACATTTCATTTAAAAATGGCATGTTCGCCCTTATGTCTATAACGGGCTATACAGTCTGTGTTTTATTGACAAATTTCTCATCACTTCTGATGAACCTAGACTGTAAGGTACAGGGCAATATTAATCTTATCAATTACTTGCTAAGTGGTTAGTGGTGAGCTCTGCACAGCATGACAGCAATAAATCTTCCAGTATTAATTCTAAATTAAGATTTTTATCAGTGAACATTTGTGCAAAAAATGAATAAATGCTTATGAGATATTGTCATAATTACAGTCGAACTTGCCCATGCGACCACGTGTATTAAGCGACCTTTTTCTTAAGCGACAGCTTTTGAATCCCCCCCTTAGAGTTTTTACACTGATTCGCTATTGCATTAAGCGACGTTTGTCTAACGCGACCAGCGACCAGAAAATTAGCGACCCATTACAATATACCTATTCAAATGGTAGCACTTCCTTCTTTCTTGACTTGTTTTCGTCGCAACTGTGCCGCAGTTTAAGGAGTCATGACAGGATTTCGATTAGGACAGATCTTGTGGAGACAGTAAATCATTCGCAATTTGACGCATACATCCGAACTGTTGGGCATCATTTTGATACCCAAGGAAGCCACATTCTAGACACAGATATTCGGGGTTTGGAAAGAAAAACACAATTGAAACTCAGAAGTAGATTTATCTGCAAAATTACCATAGTGTATCAACTTATCGGTCTCATCTGTTGTCTGCAAGATTAAGTCAGGATACACATCGAATCCGGCCGCTTCGTATCAAAATTCTACAAAAACCTGCAAACGTGGTTTTGCTACATTTCTAATTGACTAGTTTACATGAATTCTTCTACTTCAACTAAAGGCGTGGGGAACCATCACCTGTTTATAATTTGCACGGTTAAAATACAGGGACGCATTTTAGGCGATTTGACTGTGTACAAAACGTTCTGGCTCCCCGCACCTTAAGTTGAAGTATTAAGTGAAAGCGGTACAGATAAAATCACGTGAGAGATACTTGTATATATATTTTATGATTGTGTACATAGAATTTAAATGATTAGTCATAAAGCAGTAAGCTTATAAGTATAATTGCGGTATGGCGTGTTGCATATCTTACAGGGTGAAAACGAGAATTTGAAAAAAGAGTTTCAATTATTTTTTCTGTCAAAACCCCCGAGTATCTGCGATTCTAGATACCGAATTCTGCCAGTGTTATCTATAATTTACTTTAATGAATCCATTTATGTCACGCCTATGTTTTGCACGCAAATCTCGTGCGGATTGTTTTGACAGTTTAAAACGTAATAATGTGAACAGTATATATTATGTGGGCAAATAAAATACACACTATGATGTTACACAATTTTTATGTCTGGTGAAAGAATCTTGATATTCAGTCACTTTGATGAGAAATTAAACATATATAAAATAAGTATACATCCCGTTATAGACATCCGGGCGAGCATGCCATATTGTGACATTAAGTATTGCAGGGGCATCAGCTTTGTTTGGGCGCACCCAAGACAATTACTTCCCAAAACGGTTACAGTATGTGCATCTCTTGTTTGCAGGCAAAAATAAATCGGTTTAATCATTTAAATTCTATGTACGCATTTATAAAATATATTTGCAATGATGTGTCTCTGAAATGATTCTTTTTGCAAAAATAATGTTTTATACGACAACTAATCACTAATTTTAAATGTGTATAATTTTGAGATGTTCCCCATAAAATGTTCCCAATCTGCCATTTTCTATCGCCTTCCAACTTACCTCGCAAATATCTATTATGATGCGCTAAATTCACGATACACTTGATCCTCGTGTCAAAAGTCGTAAATCGTAGTCATGGTCTCGCGCGGTCAACCGTGACAGTAAAGTGTCATTTGTTTGGTAAAATTCGATAGTCTTAGTGCACTATATATAATTCTGGAGTTCTAAATTTTAATAAAATAATTGTCTTATAACTGAATTTTATAAAATGGACCTTTAGAAATTAATCCAGTGAACATGTAGTTACAGAAATGTAACCCTCTTCTAATGGGCAATGTGTCAAAATGCAATAATTAAACACCATTGATTTTCGACTATAGTCACGTTATTTACCGTTGCAAAAAGTGACGTAACCAAGCAAATAGCAATGATTTATGACTTTAAGTTAATGAACGAGGATATTTTTGCAATCTTTTTTTTTCCTGTACTCGATTAACGTTTTGCTAACCGAGTACTCGGACATTCGATCGAGTAACCTCTTTACCGGGTACTCGTTATCATCCCTAAATTAATCAAAACGATGTGAGCGCCGAAGGCCTGGAGGTTATAGATTAACTCCCCTAAAACAACTTTTGACCTTCGTGATTTACGCTGAACCTTACCTAAAGCGCGGGTCGAAATGTGCATAGGGCGAAATTTAGTATATGACACAGAATTAATGATTCACAAATATATGGGTGGCAGGAAAGTTTGTTTTATTATAAAACGTACGTTAAATAAAAAATAATCACATGGTCAACAATATCAATTGTTTCAGAGAACAGTAAAAATAATTCAATCTGCGCTTTGTTCAATTTCAAGCGATATCTGATGATGTGGATCGAAAATTATTGTATACCAAGGACAACACCTTGAAACAGAAATAAACAAAGCAATAACAATAATGAAATATAAATACAGTACTGTACAATGTGTATAACAGGGAAAACCAAAATTGATTCTTGGTTACCTTGTAGTTTTAATCGGTTAAAACGTTCACTAGGCCTTGACATGCAGCGTTCCGATAAATGGCGGGTGATTTTGATCAAATGAATTCCTTCTCGGCAATGTACGTAAATTGTATCTTTTTTTTTAAAGAAATTTATTTTTAGGTAAATATATATGTAATCGTTCGTAAATAAGAAAGTTGTCAATGAAAAAACATTAGAAATTTGAAAATCAAACTACAAACTCTTATATCGAATTCCGTACGTTTCCGTAAATTTTCGTAAATAGCCGTACTTTTCCGTGATATGCATATGATTATCTTCCGTAATCAGCTAACAGCGCAGTAAGTTTTAAAACAGAAAAAATTGTGTAATGCAGCCCGTAAGCTATAGACCTTTCTGCAATCGTTTGAAGTTGTATGTACTGTTTTTATTTGTAATATGTTCTTATCGTATGCGACATTCAAACAAAAGATTGATCTGGTCTGTCTTGCACTACTTTCCCAAAGCGCATGTTTACAGTTGTTATTCGAAAATAGCACCGTTAAATTGTCTGCAGTGTTTGAAATGTGGTATGCTAACTTAGGCCTAGGGGACTTTCAGTCCCAGGCCAAAAACGGCGTTACAAAAGAAGTGCATTTGGAAAAGCCATTCTAACGTACTAATGTTGTAGGACGATTCTGTTTCCATCAGGTACTCACGGAGAATCGTCTTGGCAAGTTCATCCGGGTAGAAATCCTAGGAACTTTAAACAGTCTAATATCGGCTCTAGTGACAATGAAGGGACATGGACACTATTGTGTCCGTAAAATGGGCACGCAGCACATGATAACGTGCGCAAGCGGTCGCTAAGCGTGTACCTACCTTGACCAACGCGTGCACATGTATTCAAAGCATAGGAATTGTGTATGTTGGCTATTTCTAACTAAAGCGTTTCCTTCGAGACATTTAAAACTGCTCGCTCACAGTTTTCAGTGAAAAAGGTAAAAGTAAAAAAAAGATAAACTCATTCATATATATTGGCTAGAACAACGTAGGTAAATTTGCAAAAATCCATTTAACGGCACCGGTACGCTACGTGTATATGGAAATATTAGGATTTTCAAAAGCGTTTGTAACGCTTCATAATTTGGCAGCGTATAATTTCAATTATACAGTATGCTTCAACTATTCATTCTAAAATATGTTGTTTTCAGAGAGTTTGAAGACCTTTCTTTTTCATAAAAAATCTGAGATCGAGCAGCTTGAACGATAAATAACATATGTGCACTTTTATGTTTAGGAACGAGGGATACACCTCATGATTTTAGTTCCGTTTTTTCATAGTTACTCAAGTGAATGTTTATGGAACTGTGGATTTCTTGCCTATTTTAGCGATATCAAAACATGTATTGCCTAGTCGAAAAGAATGTAATGATGTTTTAACATGACACTTACTTGCATTTACAGCTCTTCAGAACACTTTTGCACATATTCCAGTACTTGTTACTACTCAGGTTATCGCCATTGTGGATTTCTGTAAGTATGTTGGTTGAAACTCAAATCTTAAATTGAGGGAGAGAGTTCTAAAATAAGTTCAGAGTTTTCTACTTGATCCTTGCTGTTGTTTAACAGAAATATTGTATATTTATTTATTTATTTATTTATTTATGTCTCATCCATCACATGTATACATATAAAACATACATACACAAACCAACATATATTAACATGCAAATGGCCATTCTTAGTAAGAATTATATGAGACTTCATATACTTTTTGCACAATAAATATCACAATTACTATCACTTATAATACAAGGTAAAAGTTAGATAACCATCGCTAATCCAAGCCTAAAATATGCCATAAAAGGTTTTAGGTAAAAAAACTGAAAAGGATCAAGGATGAACTGATTAGCAATGATTACCTAAACTTAATTAAAAGACGACAAAAAACAGTCAATCTAAGACACGTGACATATACATGTATCTACATAAAACAGTTCTTGTGTAAAATTTAAGTGTCTAAAGAAAGTATATACGAATAAAGTAATATATTATTTACAAAGATAAAAACTACGACGTTTAAGAATGTTAAAACAGGTTTTGGCACAGAGTCTAATTAATGATTGACTAGAAAACAGGAAACTGAACTGGTCAGTCTTACTGAAATTTGAAATATTCGGCTCAACTACTGTCGCCTTAGCTAATAATTCTGCTCTCATATCACCATAAACAGCACAATCTAACAAAACATGTAACTCATCCTCAACTATGTTACAAAAAGGGCATATACGATCCTCTAACCTCAGGTTTTCAAATCTTCCAGTTTCTATACGTATAGGAGCGACCCCGCATCTAAATTTACAAAATGCTGACCTGTGTTTAGGGGGCAAAATCAACTTGCAATATTCTTCGGTTTTATACTCCTGCTTAAAAGTACGGTAGGTTCGAAGCTTATTTCGACCCTGACCAGAAGTACCTACAACATTGTTTATTGAGGCAGACCAATCGGACAGATACAAGTTCATAACCAGTTTTGCAACATTGTCAACGAATGACTGTTTGTGTAAAGGCACAGACAAGTCATGATCGAAAACCAAGTCAAATTCCATAAATTTTTTCTTTACAAAATGAAACCAGTTTTTACAATGCAATGACTTTAAGTTAGCCCATATTGCAATACGTTTGTTCAGTCTAGTGTTATTTGTCTGGGAAAGACGTACCCACAAATTGGCAACTGTTTTCCACTGACGTACGATAGGTGGTACCCATCCCATTTCCCCAGAGATGGCTGCATTTGGAGTATACTTGCCAACACCCAGATAAAATCTCATGGCACGATTATGGACTGCATTAATGCATGTAAACGATTTGTAACCCCATACTGAAGAACCATATGCAATTACAGGCCAAACAATAGAGTCATACAATTTAGTGAAAACATTGTGAGGTACTCCACCTACAAGTTTGCATTTAGCAATAAGCAAACCCAATGCCCGACTAGCACTTTGTGCTACCATTTTGGCTGTTACGTTAAAATCTAAATATTCCTGCAGAACCATGCCTAAGTATTTGTACTTATCTACAATACTCAGCGAATTAGGACCGCATTTAAAAGTATACTCAGACCTAGCTTCAGATACAGAGCGGAAGTGCATAACATTACTTTTTTCTGTATTTATTGACATATCATTAAGGCAACACCAATCATGTAAGGCATTTAACAGAATTTCTAAATCATGCTCATTATCTGCCAATAGAACTATATCATCGGCATAAAGAAGTATACAAACTATCTCGTTATCAATATGAATACCTACGTCAAACGATTTTAAATATAATGCTAGATCATTTATGTATAAATTGAATAGCAAGGGAGATAACACACAGCCTTGTCTTAATCCACAGTGTACATCGAACCATTCCGTTTTGAAGGAATTTATTCTGACACAGGAGGCCACAGATGAATATAGAGATTTTACAGCTATTAACATTTTACCGGAAACACCTGTGCTACTCAGCCTGTTCCATAATTTGGATCTGTTAATGAAATCGTAGGCTTTACGAAAATCAATAAAGGCAGCAAATGTTGACTGCTTCAATTTTTTACGTGTTTCAATCAAATTTACAAGAGATGAAATATGATCCGATGTACTTCTTTTCTTTCGAAAACCATTTTGTTCATCCAGTAAAATATTATTAGACTCAACCCAAGATGTCAACCTTTCATTCAAAATATTACAGTAGACCTTATACATCGTACAGGCTAAAGATATTCCTCTGTATGACATAGGGTTTCTGGGATCAGCTGTTGTACACTTTGGTATTGGGTTAATTACACACTTATTCCATATCGAAGGAACTATACCATTATCAAAACATATATTGTACAAAACATGTAGAAATAATATTGTAGCATCATTTTTCAGTACTTCTGAAGGAATTTGATCTATTCCGCAAGCTTTACCACGCTTAGCATTGTTTACAGCTTTTCTGACTTCAATTACAGATATGTGATCATTATATGATTGATTTACCAAATTACAATCAAAAGAAATATCAACAGATGGATCATGATCACCAACATTATTAAACAGAGAACTGAAGTCTTTTTTCCATTTGTTAAGAACTTCAGTATGCATTTATTGAATAAATACTGGTTAAACCAAACTCAACTCTAATAACGTAGGCAAAGATAAACATATTATTTGTGCAGATATTGTAAGCGTTTCCTTGTAGAACTTTTCAGATCAATTCACCTTTTCAGCTTCCTTTGAAAACAATTTCAGTTTACTACAAAAATTGGAAGTACACTCGACCGGTTTAGATTGTTAAAAATAACCTTTGGGACCAAGTCAATCCCTACTGCTCACCAAGAGCAATTAGTACAAATTAACTAAAAATAAATGAGCAGAAATTCATATTTTGAAACTTATTTCATCTGAATAAGGCCAAAATGTCTTTAATAACATTAGTTACTGTTCTTGTAAGCCATCTTTTATTGTTATTATTTGCCTTTCTAGCAAATGGAGTCGATGTCGTTATGTCCAATCCTACACATGCTATTATCGTGCTTGTTGTAATGGATGGAAAGGGAGCAGATGCTCGACACGTACGTGTTTTACTGTTTATTTTACCCCAAAAAGTTCTAGAAACAAGTAAAAAGTAATGATCACATATTGGATTAACACTAAAACAATTAAATACATTTTTTTTGTAATAATAATCGTAATAAAAAGAAAACAATTTTGATGGCCATTAAAAATAACAAAGAGTTGTACATTAATGCTTCTAAAAAGTTGTACAGGTTTTTATTATAGGCCTTCGCTATAACCGCCTTTTTATCTTCGGGTAGATTCCTTTCCTCTTGACAATGTCGGAATAGCTGTTGCTAAGCAGTAGCAGATAATATCTCTCATATCCCAGTTTACTTAAAAAACTGATTTGATAACGCTAATTCTTAGAAGCGGCTCTTTTAATGTTTGAAGTAAAGCTACGATACTTTCAAGCGTACTGATAGTCCTCATTTGTCTGTTTATGGAGTAACAGCATTCTGATTTTCTCACACCAGTCCTCATATATTCGCACCCATCTTCTCAGAGGAGCCACATAAAGTATTAATTGCTAATTAGAACAGCAACATTTTCCTCATTCATTAACAATCTCATCACAAGCGATTCGTCTGTCAGACTTTAATGAGCTTGCGTTAATTCATGTGTTACACTTATCAATAACCAACTATCGAGAGCCATATGTGTATTGGCGACTTTTTAAATCTTCTATTCTTAACCTTGATCCCAGACCTTAGCTGCGCCGGCTTCTGTACAATAATAACAGCTATAAAAGGTTTCATTCTTAGGGAAGCTTTCAATTTTAACAAACGCTAAAGTGTCCTAACACAAAGACGTCACTTATTATAATGCCAAGCTCTGAGCATTTCATATGTGACTCTTAGCTTATTTTTACTGGCATTCGAAATGATGATTATTTCAACAGCTGAAAAAGCACAACTAGAAAAACCTCAAATATTCAACTTGCTAATGTTTTGCTTATCTGTTTCAGCTATTTGCACAACTCCTTGCTACAATGGAGGCACTTGTATTAGACCGGAGACATGTGCATGTCCCACAACATATAAAGGGGATAACTGCCAACAATGTATGAACATATATACACGTAATTTTAATTTTCATAGACAGGCTTGCAAATTTGATTGCTTGTCGTTCTTTGGATATATGTGAAGTTAGCTGTTCAGTACATTAACTGTCAAATTGGTCGTTATTTTCAAAAACGGGTTTCTTTGACTGACTAACCGACTATTTGATCGCAACCGTTCTGGCACTTGATTTATACATGTACATGTATATCTATTTATTTGTTTTATTATGTGAATATGTGTGATTAAAATGTGTGTAGACAGTAAACCTTGGAAGCATGTGTAGTATTGTATCTAGGACAACATTTCACAATACCAACACATCTATTTTCATCAGTTATATCATAAAGAGCTTTTACCATATAAATGAAATTTGTAAACTTTTAGCAAAAGGTTTATACTCAAAAATATTCTGCATACAAAATTTCATCGGAAATACTAAGATAAAAACATGATCGAAGCATTTGCCTTTCTCAAATAAACATCCAGTCTGAAAAATATAGCATGCACAACTGAATAATTGTTTGGATGCTTCTGAAATAATTGACCTGTTTTTAAATAGCACCAAGATGATAATTCTACATGTATGTTGATACAAGCGTTTAATAATAAATTTTAAGTCAGAGAAAAAATCCACATACTCCATTACAGCATCCGTCAAATATACAAATATATTCTTAAGAAAAAAATTAGTTCAATGGACAAAATAATTTAGAACAGAAAGAGCCTAGGGGGTAGAAACAGTTTAAAATACTAAATTAACTTAAATACCTTATCAAACAACAACCGGAATATCTATTTAGGGTACCAATATCCTATAGACACGTCCCAAAAGCTGACAAACTGACGAAAGCTTAAATGTTAACAACAGGCTGCATACTTCAATAGACGAAGTAAATGTGCAATAACCTCTTCATACTCCGTATGATCTGTCTGCGAGATACTATAGTAGATATGATTGAGATGGGTTATACCAGTGACACAAATATCGAAACATACACCCCTTAACATACCGTGTGACGGCAGCAACATTGATGTTTTCAAACTTTATATTTGTGCTTAAACATACTGTGTAGACATCTGTTTAAGGATCATTTAAAGCATTTAAAAATGTTCTTGCAAAGTGAATAGTGAGGTTTCTATATTTCAGTGTTGTGTTCACACTTGGCACCGTGTTACCCCGGGACGTGCAGCTACCCCAAAACTTGTAAATGTTTAAAAGGCTATTCAGATCCCTCCACTGGATGTCTTTCATGTAAGATGCTGAGTTTAACCTGCAAGAATTATGCAGCATTATTTATACACTCAACCAATTCGGTTAATATTGAACGATAAAATATATGTATATGTAGTGTCAGCTTGTATTTTTCGTATTTCTGCAATGAAATGACATCGTATGTTTACTTGTTTCATTAGAAGAAATGGAATGTTCATTTATTTACATGTGTATATAATGGTACGGAATGTTCAATTGATTCTATGATAAAAAGATAAACATAGCCTAAAACACATTTGTATAATGGTTTGTAATGTTTTGTATAAGAATGTTTTACGGTTATTGAAAGTATTTTCCCTTTTTTAAAATGTTATTTCAACATTATGTTTTACAGTTTCAAGTGAAAATAACCCGCCAGTAATATCCGATTGTGGTGTCACACTTGCCAATATAAGACGGATTGACAACAAGGAATTATTTTACTATAAGTATGCTCTTCTTTGTTAACAGTTGTTCTATGGTGAAATGTAAATAAGTAACTTAATGAAATATTATTTCGTAGAAAAAAAAAATCACATGTAAAAAAATCGCCGGAATCTACGGAAGTTTACCGACATTTACCGATCAGCGAAATTATGGCGGGAAATCTTTACAGTCGTCCTACCTTAAAATTAACAAACATATAAAGTGATTTAATGACAACATAGACAAGAGCCATGTTAGACATGGCAATCCCCCCGCCAAGTGCTCTTTCTGTGACCAAGAAATTTGCGGTGAGAGGAATGGATATAGTATAGTTTCTAGTTTTATCAAATATTAGTATTTGGCTAGGGATTATTAGGCAAGGTAGAGTTATGGTTCTTGAGCATGTACTTCCCGTCATTATGCTCTATCACTGTATCTGTTTCAAGTACTTCCCTTCAGTACTTTTGAAGATATGCTACGGACAAGATAATGCGCTGTACAAGATAAATCAATAAAGAGAGACAATTAAAAAACCCACAGAGTTTTTGTCATTGGGCACTGCACTTTCCCTGTGTGTCCCCTCTCATTATTTGCAATTCAAAGAAAATTCCTTCTGTACTTTTCCAGTAAGGCAAGGTACAGTTAAGATTTTTGGGTACTGCACTTCCCTCAATGTGTTCTATAACTGTATAAAGTTTAAAGTAATACCCTTCAGTACATTTTGAGTTATGCTACGGACAAGAAAAATCAGGAAATGTTACAAAGCGGAGTAATTCAAAAATTAGGCAAGGTAGAGTTATGGTTTTTAGATATTGCACTTTTCCCCATTGTACTCTATCACTGTATTAAGTTTCAAGTAATTCCCTTCAGTACTTTTGGAGCTATACTCCGGACAAGAAAATGTAACAAAGGGGGAATAATTAAAGAATTAGACAAGGTAGAGTTATGGTTCTTAGACACTGCAATTCCTCTCAATGTCCTCTGTCTGTGTGTAAAGTTTAAATAAATTCCCTTCTGTACTATTGGAGTTTTGCTCCGGACAAAAGTGTTATGAAAGGACGGACGCACGGAAGGAGTTCGTTACTATATCCCCTCCGCCAAGGCGAGGGGAGGGGGATAATAATAATCTGGTGATATTCCATACAGTCGAAGAAGCCTTGTTTAAATTCTATGGTATATCTTCCTTAAGCTATCACATATGTTCCAATCATTTTCATTTGAATTTAGACCTAATCACAAACTCAGTAAGTTTTTAGCGTTCACATACCAAAATAAAATACTGAGGTCTCAATGTATATGAACTTTCCACCGACGTTTCTTCAGTTAAAGTGAGCACTCGAAAGTTAAGTTTGTTTATACATTTCTATATTTTATATTGATATACAAATTATTTGATATTAAAGATTGCAACATACAAGTTTAAGATTATAAAGGTATCCGAAGCTTGATAATAATTTCTTTAAGTGTCTAGATCTGTTCGACAGGTTTTTTTTAAAATTCTCAAGCCATTTTGATCAAGACCTGTATAATATGTCTCGGCTTTGTATTTTATTCTCATATTCTCAGAAAGCTATTACTTGTATGCGAACACGTTTTGATAACAGACAATAGTAATATATTTCTTTGTTAAACTATTGCAGTGCTTCATGCCCTGATACCGATGGAAAGATCACTTTCTGGAGTAATCAAGCACTCTTCAACTATGCCAACTTTTCACTTTATTCTCATTATCCACCAATAGAATATATTCCTCCACCACCATCATATGTTACGGAATACGGGTTTGGGATAGTTGAAAACAAAGTACGAGTTCAGCATACGAAACATGCCAGGGAAGGTAAGAATGTGTGTATACAACCACAGGTATTCAAGTCTGCCTTTCAAGTGAATGGTTATCTTGAAAGTTACCGTTTTCATGATGGCACTAGTAACATAGGAACATCGTTAACATTGTTTAATTTCATGATTGAATTTACCTGAACATAAATACACATAAATCTGTTGTACATAACATACATATATGGTAATTTAATTCTGTAACTATTCTGAAATCCACTTAGTATATACTGTTTATTTAAAGACTTTGTTGCTGTTATCACATTTATAATTTATTCTAGACACTATTCAAATAACCTATATTTATTGGTGACTTATGGGCCCGTTGGGCCGTGTGCTTTGAATACTTATTCATCATGAATTTGTTAAGTTATGCACATGTCACAATAATAAACTATCTATTTACTTACTTACTAATAGGAAATCATGACCGGTGCTGTTATTATTATTGATAATTTCAATTTTCAATAGTATTGTCTGCGTAAAACATTTCAATAATATATAATAAAAGGTAAGCTTACGAATATCCTGAATGTTTTTTTAAAAATGATTTTGGGATAAAGAATGGATGACATTATACAATGTAAATATATCAAAGTAATTACTGCAAACTTCATATGATAACAGGAAGTGTGAGAAAAAAATTGTTTTAGACACAACTGGAAGACTCTCAATATTTTATCTATCTGACAGGTACTGGTCGGTATCTTGCACTCAACAAATGGTACAATTGTTCAACTCCGTCAAGTTCCAGTCCGGAGATAAACATTGCAGAATGCTTTAAAAGTGAACCAAATTACAAATACAATTTAGAACATGATGATATGTAAGTATTTCCATTATGGTCTAACTTTGAGAACCTCGTAACATATCTAGAAATTTTCATGATAAGACCTGCCAACGTCCAACTAAATGAAAACACATGCCAATATACCAGTGTTGAAAGTGATTTTTTTCTAGCTTTAATATTTGGTTGGATCCCCCAACAGCCCTATTCTAACTGCTTTTAAGATATTATCTAGGCAATCCTACTTGTTACATGATGTCTGAAAATATGAAAAATTCTTATAAAAGGTGTATCAACACGTCATTACATGTTTTAGGCAATTTTTCCAATTATTTTGAGACATTATGCGTTTTTTTGTGACACTTGTCAAATAAATAATGTTCTAGAAATATTTCAGTGGTATTGAAAGGGAAGACATTTAGTGGTAGAGGATACGCATAAACCAAGAGTAGCCTGTCTTTGAGCATGCACGATATCAAAATATAAAAGGAAGAACTTAAAGACCCATGACCACTTTGAATCTGATCGGATAGAACAATGAATTTACTGTATTCCTAGTGTTGCATAGTACGGGTATCAATCAAGAATATAATCCATTTAATCGGTCAGGATATTATTGCTTTACAAATTATTTTTTTGTTTATACTATCGTCGAATTTCAGTACACAGTAAATACTTTCAAAGTTCGCATAGACTTTAAATAAATATGCAATATTATGATTCAGCAAACATACGTTTATATCAAACATCAATTTCTTTTGCAGATTCACGGTAAACTATTCAACGTCTAGCGGAGGATATA
>JAFMSR010000002.1:53145652-53156570 GCA_022818135.1 Saxidomus purpurata | reverse complement strand
ATTTTTTTTAAATTAGCTCCCTTTGGTATTAAACCAACAGGATATCTTGATCCCAACGCGGATGCTGTATCATTGCGCCACGGTACAAAAAGTGCACAAATATAACATCCAAATATTTCAAACGGTCATAAAACCGGAAGTACTCTTTCTAAACAGCGCAGTTATTTCTAAAAACAGGAGTCTGTAAAAATTATGAAGGTGAGCACGTCATGTATGAACGATTCTGCAATCGTTTAAAGCTGTCTGTACTGTTTTAGTTCACCTGGCAAAAGTGCCAGGGTAAGCTATGTCGTCCGGTGCCTGTTAACATTTTTACTTCAGATGACATCTTCTCCAAAACCGTTTGATGGATGTTTATTATTTTGGTGAAGATAATTCTTGAATGGTCCTCTACAAAAGTTTAATTTATTATGGACCTGGGGTAAAGATTATCTTCTTGGGGTAGGGTTTTTGATTTTTACCTCCAGCCAAGGAAGCAAACTAGTATTTATTTGTTCAGTGTTTGAGTAGTTTGAGTAGTTTCCCTTTGACCCGGTGTACGTCTATTAGTTTCTTATATGAGCACGAGGTTCAGATCGAAATATCCGTCAATGAGGGTGACTGTTTTGGCGGGAACGAGGCTCTGCAGAGTTCCCGCGAAACAGTTACCCAAAGTGACGGATATTTCCATCTGAACCAAGTACATGTATCTCATGGAAGAAACTTTTTCTTGCATACCGTCTTGTACATTGAAATAGATATTTACAAACAAACTTATCGAAATGATGCATTTTAATATAAAAGCAAACGTTCTTTAGATGCTATGTTTGGGAAAGTGACGTCACATTGTTTCTAACGTTACGTCATAAGTAATTCACGTACGTTGTCTTACACGGGGAGGGGGTGTAAGATGAGGTTTTCCAGCACTGGTATAAACTGCAGATATCCCCATCTGGTATGCAAGAATCTTCAGGCATATATAATTCTTCATTTACACAGGGCATATTTCATCAGACTGATTATTGGAAAATGTACAGGTCACCTTTGGTCATGCTTAAATTAGACAATTATATTCCAACTCTGGCATTGGGTGACCTTTATCTACTGATCCTCTCCCTGGGCTTTAAAGCCAAGAGATTTGAAATATGCACATATTTAAATGCTGATTTCAACCTTGACCTTTGCAGAAAAAGACATCAATTTATTTTACGTACCACGATGTTTTCGCTGCTAGTATATTTGCGGAAGACATTTTGTTTGAGAATTTTACAGAACGCGATTAAGTTTGATGAATTTTTCGCATAAAGTTTCGCTTAGAAATTTAGAAAATGCGGATCAGTCCTACATCAGGAAAACGAGGACATTAAACGGCGTGAACATTTATCGGTTTATAGTATCTAAACGAAAGCTAAGAATTGCTGACATAATGCCGCGAACATAACTACGAAATATTCAAACTTTGTCAAACCATAGAGATTTCATAGCTCATTCACCAACAGTGAAAGACACCAATCCCGCTTAAAAGTATACAACTTTTAATCTCGACGGTAAACATCAAAGATGTAGATCACTTACTTTAGTACAATTTCTCTCTTACACCAATGAAATTGTATTTTCCTTTCTATTCGATTTCTGTTGTCCAGCATAAAATCAATCTTCTCAGCATTCTTCTGTGCCCATCTGGAACGAAGGAGTGACGATGATTGTAAGATTAATGATTAAATACAAGGACACGGGTAAATCTAAAGATAAATTTACGAACAGCGGCGATACAAACAATGACTATGATGTAAATGCATCAGCATCAAGTATATGCATTGGTGCGTCAATAGTGGAAAAGTGAACGGAATATCGACGTCGTTAGCTTAAGCTCACCTGAACAAACAGAAAGTATTATTTGGACGTTTGGTTGTCCTTCTGTTGCTTATATTGTAAGCTTTACTTGTCTTCTCTTTGAAACTACTTTGCAAATTGTGTTAAAATTTCATAGCAAGCATTAGTGCATAGTCCTTTATCAAATTTTTCGAAACATAAAATGATCTCATAAAACACGTAACCAGACAAATTTCACAAAATTTCACGTTTCAATTTTCGATTCCAAAACATGACCGATAAACTTTTTCATTTAATTTTGAAAATATGTCTTAAACCGCTTGATTTTACAATAAAAATGATGGCCTTCTACCAAAATCATTCAAATGATTTGGGTTCGTCACATATTTACAGCACAGACGGCGTTGCCGATTTCCCGTCACTTCACTACAGAGGTTTAAAATGCAGCCGTAAGTTAGAGTTTTCAATTGTTTCCCAAGAATGATTCTTTCCAACATCTGGCTAAAATTGTTTATAAGATGCAGTTTCGTGAAAAGAATGGCCGTCAGTTGGTGTACATGTCTATTCAAAAATTCAAAACATTAGTCTTCGTCAAAACCACTAGTCAGAATTTAATGATGCTCATATACTGTACCTCGATTGTTTTAAGAATAAGGAAGACTATAACAGGAAGTAATATACTGTACCTCGATTATTCGAAGAATAAGGAAGACTATAACAGTACGTCACTTTTGCGTCAGTGTCGACGTTGGCGTATCTCAGTGACGACTTATAATGTTGATTTGAAACTTCGTTAATATCTTAAGGGGTGTCAGAGAGTCAAGTTAGATAAATTTTGTATGAACTAAATCAAATTATGGCCCTTACTTGACTAAAGACAATTTTGCTAAAGTTTTGCATGCAAGGTACTATCATGTACATATCTCGGTAACTACTCATGAGATTTATTTTAAACTTAATATTTAGAAAATCAATATAATTCTGGTTTGCTATATACTGACAACAGTTTTGTTTGGGAGTAATTGAGCATTTCGACTTTCGGACGGCTCTTGTTGTAACAAAAAGCCACTCACAGAAATGTACAACAAAACTGTGAAATGCTTCTAGTACTTACATTGATGTGGTCTTAACACCCGTTGCGCTGAACTGCTCCAATCTTTGTAGATAGTTATAAAAGGCGAATTCTGGTTGCACTGTCAGATGGTGTCTAATTTTTGTAGCAGAAGTATTTCTCCATTCATTGGAAAACCTGAATTTATATGTTGTGTTTTGTTTTTATAAACAACAAATAGAACATTAGTAAATTGTTCTCAGCAGAATTTATACAGAGCTGTTTCTTTTCATTATATTTTTCTTAATTCAAGATTTAAGCTTATTTCGTTATAAACAAGGTCTAAATTCTAGCTACCCCTCATTATAATAGTACCATTTAAAAATTAAAATGAAATTAGAATAAAGTTACGACTAGAAACTGAGTCTTTGTGCCTTCCAATGTCCTACAAAGAACAATAAAATGTTACAGAATTGAAATGACAGGGTGTTTTTTCCAAAAAGCTGAACGGAAACAAGTCTTAGCGGGAACCAATGAGTAAGGACCGCCTTCATAACACAGTCATGCTATAGTCACAGGAAAGGTATGAGATTTCAGTCTTAAGGGGGTCACTGCTGAATATCAAAATAACAAGACATTTTATTGACTCTGTTTTTTATATAGACTAACATATTGCTAACTAATTTCTGGAAATTTAATGATGGGTCGATGATTTAACTTTTTTGCAATATATTTTTTTATTGATACACCCTCAATGTGAGGTGCTAATTACAGAATTAGGTAGTATTCGGGTATCATAATCTTTGTCGTATGTGGTACATTTTTCAAAATAGGTATCAATATCCCATCTTGTATAATTAATAATAATGTAATATGTAGGATGAAAAATTAGGGATAGTGGTATTTTTGTCAACATCTGAATAAATATTACGCTCCTTATCTTTACCCTACCCACATTACTAAATTCTTTTTTTTTTTAATTTTTGATAAAAGTTTTTTCGTGATAAAGGAATAACGAGGTGTTTGGGATATATTGCCTACATAATGATTATGGCCTTTGTTTTAGAATGCAAAAATAAAAATGTGGAACATATAAGAAAGAAATTCAATAAAAACTGACTGACAAAAAATGTGTTTTTTACATTTCAACGAGCTTTGAGATATGACAGCATATGTCTGTCACAAAGAACTTAATTTGGAACTTGTTATTACTGTGTTTTTGTATTCTGTCATTTCTCCTTGTTATTAAGTTAGAATTAAGTGAAAATCTTAAACAGTTTTTTTAAAATCAATATTTTTGTACCCATAACCCCATTTTGGCATGAGGCAAAATTTGTCAATTTGGTCAAAAATGTGAGGTCAAAATCTTTTTTCTCAAAAATGTCTTTTTGCACTAGAATTCATAATGTGCCTAAAATTATTACTGGATAATTGTTTTTTCCAGCTAAATAATATTTTTTTAAATATAACAAATGTAAATTTCCGGAAGTGATAAAAATCTAAATCTCACCTGTGACCACCTTTCACCCCCGCCCCCCAAGACACGATCGCCCATAAGATGGATCTTGGTGATATTTCTCGTATACTACATGTACTTACGTTTCAATGAGCTGTGCAAGGATATCTTTATCAAAAAGGTGTGCAGTATGCTCAGGTATATATCTGTCCTCTGGGCCAAATGCTTTATTAAACAAAAAATGTGTGTGCATCAATGACCCTAACCAACTATCAAACATGAATTCTTTATCAGGTCCCTGATAGTCAGGAACACCGATAGAATTGCAATCGTCGCCATCGAATTCACAACTTGCTGTCGTACAGTTTTCTTCACAAACACCGTTATTAACGTTGTTGGCAGGACATAACTTGTTGCAATGGTTTAAACGTTCATGGAAGAAGCGGAGCTGGAAATAAAATCACAGGTATATAAACATACTTCCCAAATTCACAATATTACCTCCCATGTTCTGATTTGACAGCCATTTTTATAGGCAAAACTGATCTAAAAGTATCTTGTTTCTCAAGTATGTGATAAACAAGGAAATACTATGAGACTTTATGTGTGACAACGACATATTCTGGAACCTGCTGTGTCATCTGTCCGTATCAGCAACATAGATTAATCATGTATTATTGGTTGACACCTCCTATTCTAGTAAGCCGTATATTACTATAGGTAGCAGTCAAAACGCTAGGTCAAATAAAATCTAAAACACTGTGTCTATGAATTATGTCATTTTAGGAAGTATTTTGAAAATTGAAATGTTCTTCTGCGCTTAATTTTCAATATTTCAACGAGATTGGGGACAAGGTTACATAAAACACAAGTCTGTCCGATAAGAGATTCTCTAATATTTGTAATTGTTCTGAAACATTTGTCCGTGCAACACGAAATAAAACATTTTCGTTGTATGGTCAATTGGAGCCTGAATCGTTGTATTTTTGAATGGATAAGAAGACATGATCGGTGAATTATGAAAAAGTTGACCCAAAGTTTGATTCAAACGCAAATTTCTTATCCTAAACATCTTAACTTCGATAGTTTTGTGCTAATTCATGCATTATAGGTCTGTTCTACACATTACGCTCTTACAAAATATTTACCTTAAATCCGTCCCGTTCCGTGTAAAAATCTGCAAACTGTAGTTGTGACGTAATTATGATGTCATCATTCATGTATATAAATCGTTTGGAAAGTCCTTTAATCTTATGGATGTGACACTCAATGGCTGATGATGTAAATGCTGGTAGATCAGACATGTTGGAGAAAATTTCCTGCAACATCATACCACATAGAAATGTCAATTTCATAATATACTGTAAAATCTGCATTCGGTCAGTTTTCGAGTTTTGCAAGAGGTATAAATAATTCTTGTTTTTGGAAATGTAATGTACTGAAAGGAGAATTTCTCAAATGACTGAATGTGCGTGGTGGCAAGCAGTCGGCAAACCATGTTGACGTGTCACATGGGCTTAATTCACACATAATCGTGTTAGTGACTATAAAGTATACATGTAGAAAAACTATGCGTATATCGTATGGCGTTTGGGTTATTAACGCTAACTGATAAGCTTCATATTCGTCAATGTCAAAAACATTTTGCATATGTATAGTTTAATTAATATTATAGTTATACCTTATGTGTAACAATGCTGATCCTCCGATTATTTAAAGCTAGCCAGTTTGGCACCTGCCCATTCGTTACAAGATAAATATGACGAATCCACGGTGCGTTTAGTTCTACAGATCTTAGGGAGAATTTCAATGTACCCCAGTCAGTGTACCGGTTAAGTGACAGTATATCTGTTCTGAAAATTTATCTTTCTATATTTGATCATTTTCTCTGCTTGAGTACTTTTTCTTTCTTTATTTTATAGGAATATGTTATATGAGATCGTTATAAACGTAGTTTATTGTATTGGGTATTAAATTCATATGTAAAAAATGAGGACAATGACAAACGTCAGCAAAGACACTTATGTACAACATTTCTTGACCAATTTGTTTTATAATTGCATAATTTAGAAAAATATCTGATAAAAATGCGGTATCTATGTCGTTTTAAAGAGGATTTGAATTTTGTAGTTCTAAAAAGATGGTTCAACATTTTAAAATTTAAAAAAAGAAGTACCAAGAAAGGCAGTGTCAAAGATTTCTTAATAAATCAAACAAAAATAATTTTGCGGTTGAACATTTTAATAAAGGTAATTATAACGAAAGGCAGTTCAAAGATGCATAGTTAAACAACAAAATTGAAACTGTTTTATGGTTCAACGTTTTAAGAAAGTCATGTTCCGCACAGATGTATAAAAAACAAGAGGGCCATGATGGCCCTATATCGATCACCTGAGTATAGCTGCACTTTGGAGCAACAAAGTAGGTCAAAAAGGTTATGATGAAGTTAAGTCATAGACATTTTGTTATTAGTTTGCAAAGCTGAACAAGTAGTTCAAATGTCATAGTTTTCCTTGAAAAACAAAACTTAGACAAAATTTCAAAGTCAGTTTAGGTAAAAGTGGAAATTTGCGTGCAAAAAATTCCATAGAGTTCAAATTTGATAGCTGTAAATCAGAAACAAGAACGTAGGCCAGAAGTGCAAGGTCAGTCAATGTTGAAGTTAAAATCTACCTGCAAAACTGTTTATATTGTCCAAATTTCATTAATGTAGCTTCAAAAACAGAAAGTTGGTCATTCATTGACCGTCGTACGTCGTCTGTTCAATCTTTTCAAACGATATCCCTTCTGAAACCACTAAGCCAATGTTGATGAAACTTTGCAGGGATATTCCTTACATATAGCCCTATCATAGCCCTCTCGTAGTTGTCAAATAAATTCATTCCATGCAGAACTCTGGTTGCCATGGCAACGGAAAGGAATGTAAAAAAATCTTCTCAAGCACAGGAAGGCCAAGAACGTAGCTATTTGGCATGTGGCATTGCCCACTGGTCAAAATTGACTCCGCCCGGAGGACACTTGGTTTTATAAAGGCATATATAGGAAAAGCTATAAAAAAACTTCTCTGAACCCACATGGTATAGAGCTAAGATATTTATCATGTGGCATGGCCTAATGATCTTCTACTAAGATTATTTAAATCCTGACCCCCGGGTCAACATTGACCAACTTGTTTTAATAATGCAAAGTTTATAAAGGAAAAACATAAAAATATTCTTCTCTGAAACCACAAGGCCTATATCTTAGATAGTTTGTATGTGGCATTGCCTAGTTGACCTCTGCCAAGATTAATCAAATTATGATTCCCGGGTCAAAATTGACCCCATCCGGGGGTCACTTGTTTAAACATAGGCTTATATAGAGAACTTCAAAAATATTATTATTTAGCTGTCTTGTTATACTGTCTCATGCCTCTCTTAATTGTTATACTATTTCACGGAAAGAACGAGTATTTATTATTTTATCATAAGCCCTGCCTTCTGGTTCTAGACAATACAGTTTACAAAAAGTACAAACACATATATCTTCAAATTCCTAAATAAATGCATGTTATAAGCCTCAATATAATATACTTTAAAACGGATAAGGATTAAAATACTTACTTTTCTTTGTGTGTCTTGTTAATAAATTTCTCAAAACTTTGTATGAAAACAGGATCAGAACCGTTCACCCATGTATACACCATATCTACAGGCTCGTCTTCATTTGCATTCTGTAGACCTCCGTTCCATTTGACATTTGGTAAACTGCCTTGCATCATTGCATTTCTAGAATAAAGTTAAAAGGCATTAAGAATACCTCTTCTTCTTATCCAAAATCTTTGATAGCTTATTGGTCGGTAGTGATTATTGGTCGGCTGTGAGTATCCCTTATATGTGTATCTCATTGATCAGCTATAATTATCCTTGATATCTGATTGGTCAGCTATAATTATCCTTGATATCTGATTGGTCAGCTATAATTATCCTTGATATCTGATTGCTCAGCTGTGATCATCCTTGATACATGAATTTGATTGGTCACTAGTAAGTGTCATTTATACACGATTGCTCAGCAGGTGGATCAGAAAAGTATGCTATGAATTGCAATCCCTTATTTCTAATTAATTTTATCAAATTTGACATTATTTATGTTTTACATTTGTCATTTATAACCAGCACATACCTTGCAGTTTTAAGTTATTATCTTGACCAATGGTGCATTAGATTCTGTTGCGTCAGCTTCATTGAAAAACACACGCGATTTAATCAACACAGTGATTATCCTACGGCTTTGAATTTGGATGGCAGATGGAATTCGGAGCAGCTATTTTTAGCTCAGAAACAGGTGATGTAGAATTTTCTTTGTTTTTTATAAGTTTATGTGTCTCTATAAACAAGTAACCTGCACAAACTTTGAAAGCGATGACATACCAACACTCTAATGTATTTTTTCTTGGAATATCATTGAACTAACAAGGAATTTCGAAGAAACGCAAAACTGTTTAAAATATCGATCAAGTTATGCATCCTAGAAATGAGCTAGCACAAAGTAATAACGGGGATCACTGCTGAAAATAAAACGACATTTTGTTAATCCTGCTTATTTATAGAATCTAACATATTACTTGTTAATTTCTTGAAAAACAATGTAGGGTCGATGATATAACTTTTTACGCAATAATAATCTCTATTGATACATTCAGAATTAGCTAGAATTCGGGTATTGTAAACTTGTATGTTTGTTATCTGTTTTCAGAATAGGTAGAAATTTTCCATCTTTTCTAATGTTATACGTTAAAATTGGGATGAAAAATTAGGAAAAGTGGTATCATTGTCATCATCTGAATAAATAGTACGTTCCTTATCAGTGCCCCACCCACTATACAAAAAAAAATCATTTTTGATTAATAATTTTTTGATGATAAAGGAATAACAAGGTTTTTGGGATATTTTTCCTACAGCATGAATCAGACCTTTGTTTTCGAACGCAAAACTAAAAATGGGGGTTGATATGCATGTTACATTTCAACAAGCTTTGAGATATGACGGCATAGGTCTGTAACAAAGCAACTTTTTATGACGGTAACTGTCTCTTTATATCCTGACAATTGTTGTAAAGTTTGAATTAAGTGAATATGTTAAACAGTTTTTTGTAATCAATAGCTATATAAATAACTATTTTTGTAACTCTTTCTTCTTTTTAGCATGTGGCGAAATTTGTTAATTATGTCATAAACGTTGAGTTAACATTATTCTCCCCTCAAAACTGTGAAATATTCTTGCAATAAAATATTCTTATTGTCCCTAAGTTTGTTACCGCATAATTGTTTTTAATCATAATTGTTAAGTATAACATATGTAAATTTCCGGAAATGTTAAAGTCCAAAACCTCACATATGAATCCCCTAGAATGCATAACATAGCTATTTTGATAGAACGAAGCCGGTGTTATACTCGTTTTACATTCCATTGAGATCCTTATTGTAGCCAAAAGGTAAAATATGTATTTAATTCATTGTTTAAGATATACCCTTTGCCTTTCAGAATCATTCTGTTGTCACGAACAAGCGGGATTGAAGTTTTTATTGTACTTTTTAGAGCCAACAAGGACGTTGTTTATTTTGCTGTATGCATATTGACGTCACCAGCGGTTTTTAAGCCCGGTACTGTTGACGCCGAACATGATGTAAGACTTGTTTAGAATGGCCCTGTACTGCGCTAAATGAAAATGGGTTATAACGGCGCGTGAATCTCCCCGTTAACACAACTTTTTCATCCTTCCTCCTCTTAAAACACCGACAAAATGGGCAAAAACAGCAGATTTTATGCTAAAATAAACGATGAACACCGCTGGAACGGATGTTATTTCATAAATTAACAACGAAGGCCGGATGCCTGAGTGGTTTTTAACTGCGCATCAGGATCATGACAAATCATTATTTATTAGACGCTAACAACGATGAAAACGATGTTATTTCTATTCTAACATGACAAGAGATAACAATAAGTGAATAAATGCAAAGCGTTATTTTCTTCGTAGATTATTACTAGTACTTAACGTCGTTTAGCAAAATATGACGTCTCTTATTGACGGCATTTTGTTTCCCGCGTTGTTTATGGCATAATAAACATAGTTTTCCTACTCCTTGTGTATCCAGACATAATCGTGAGTCATATTAGAATATATTTTATATAATGCAAACACGTGTTTATGAATGTTAAGCCCACATCGTGTCCGAACATTCAAGAAAATATAACAGTGTATAAAAACCGTTAACATTCTCAAGAATAGAACAATAACCCTGGATAGTTAAGCATTCTTTACTTATTGATTAGAAAACGTTTTACAGCACAATATGTTGCGCCCTTAATCTACTTAACATTTAAACAAAAAAGTTCTTGTCATGAACGACTTTTTTTGAAAATACACGTCAATTGCTGACTAAGAAAACTTCTTGGTGTAAAATTTTGTACAAGATTATCACTACTTCAGCTGCATATATTTGATAGTTTTACAGAGATATATTCATATGGGGTCTAAACAGACGCTGTAAACAGATTGTCATAACTATCCAGTAAGAGTGTATAAGAATATTTCAAAATAAACAAAATTGGAAT
>JAFMSR010000002.1:53134350-53145152 GCA_022818135.1 Saxidomus purpurata | reverse complement strand
CTTCAACCAATGGATTCTTCTTTCCAAGTTTGGAGGACAGAAATAATCGAAAGTTCCTATTCTTTGTATACACACCTGTCAATGAAATGATTTTACGGTACCTGAATACAAATTATGGATAAACATGTACGCAGTGCTTAAACTTCTGTTAAATACCATTATTTTTTTATTTTTGTTTCTTGGGGTTTAAAGGCCGTTTCAACCATATTTCAATCACTTTTACAGATAGACAATTTACCTAACCATCATTAAAGAGAAGGACCAGTTCTAGAACCCTATCCTCTGCAAAACACTGCCAACTTTCTCCAAAGAGACATGGTCAATAACAGGGCTCGAACTTATGACCCTCAGACAATGAGATGTTACAGCGGTGTCAAGTCAGTAACTCTTAACCATTAGACCATTTATTGATAAATACTATCAATACATTACACCATGAAGAAGCAAACAGTTTCATGTTTTTGTGTTTTTCTGAGAATCTGCTTTTATATACCATACACATGACTGCCTTTGCTTGCAAATACATCTTTAAAACAATTTTTACCCAACCATTTTGGACAAACGTCCTTTAATAGCTTATTTCATACTCAACAAAACTTAACGAAAATAAACAAAGCCCAAACATTTACTACCTGTGTCACAAAAGAGGACGTCGTCGCCATTTTTGCTTCTGACCACCAATTTCTGTAAATCCTCAAGCGTAAAGGATGCAAAAACTTTCTCAAAACCATCTGCTTTATTTCCCTGTCTGTTATCCTCTTCTTCTCTTCCTTTCCCGTCTGTCTCCCTGTTGTCATCGTTTTCAGCCTGATCATTTTCTGCCTCATGCTTATTCGCTCTTGAAAATCTACAGCCTGGACTATTCGGAACACTATGATCTCTTGCAGATGTACTCCCACAGTTATTAAGGTTTGACATATTTTGATGAAGACTTTCTCCATGGTTACCATCTGCATGGACATCTGTTGTAGTGATGGGGTCAGGAATATTTTCTTCTCCAGTTATATCAGAAGAACGAATCTTCCTCAGAAGTCTGGACAAAGTGCTGCACACAAACCTCCCTGAAATGGAATAAATCAAGTTACACCAGTCTAAACTTAACTGATTTGCATGAATTGTAGAGTCAAGTTTTTACAATAAGCTTTAACTACTTTTGATGACTGCTTTCCCGGAGATCCGAGTAGTATTCATGCCAAAAGAAGGGACTGTACTAGTCCCTGCATCAGCAAACAAATCTTTGTTGTTGATATGCAGGACTGTTTCTTTTTTAGTTGACTATAAAGTACGAGATCACACCAAAGGCATACCCTCTTATGTGACCAAGCGCTATTTAGCTATTGAGAAATATATAACCTGTATCTAGTGGTTGTCCATAACTGATGAAGACTTTCGCTCATATTCTATGTTATGGAATGACACTTGTTGCTGTATTCTACTGCGAATATGCTGAATAATATCAAGATATCCATCATAGGTATATAATAACACAATTTACCAGCATGTATATTATCTTTAAATGCTGCATTCTTCATATGGAATATCAGATGTCTGCTGAATTTCTTCTCTGTACTAGAAAAAAAACAAAAACAAAAACTTTTCAGATAATATAACGAGAATAAACTTTTACATGTATCAATGAAATGATTGAATTGTGAAAGAACATTACCATTGGTAAAGGTTGTCACTTTTACATGAGTAAATAGATTTACATGAGTAAACGGGGCTGTTTTGCTTTCAACTTGTACACTTTTACAAATCTGATGTACCGTGTACGGTATATGATCTAGTCACTGAAGGTCATTTTAATAAAATTGTTTCATCAAATATCCGAGTCTAATTTCTCTAAAACTGATGGACATTTAGCGAACAGACACCTTTTTTTGTTTGCTTCTAGACAGATTTCTGAATTTCCGTTATGGCAATTCAAATTTTAGCCGATAGGGTTCAAATTTCTTTTGCCACATTGCAGGATTTAGCATATTCTGGGCAACAATGACATAAATTGCTCTACATGCCCTGGTAGGCTAAGACATCCACATAGAATTATTTTCATGCAAATTGAAGTAGAAACACAAGTTATGGAAAAATAGTTGCAACACCAAATTATATGACTGTCATAAATGTTTGATACTTAGAAATTTGCTTCCAACACAACACAGTGCGTTACCGTACACTGTCCAGTTTCATCTTTTTAAAATCTTATTTATTTCAACTCCCAACAAGAATGAGTTCAAGTCCGCTTCATTCGGTACAGTTGCTGCTTTACTGCTACTAGTGTGGTGTAGTCATATAGATAGTGGTTATTTCCACAATCTTTTAGTGGCTGTTGCACTGGCCAAGCAGTCTAAGGTGTTCTTAGTTTGAAATGCTAGGCAATGTCATCTTAGTTCATATTTTAATTCTTGGTGCTCCCTTGTAAAATTGATATACCTACCTTGCATCCAAATCCAGAATGTCTTTTCTTGTACATGATAAATTGAAAGTAGACTGAAGGGCCAGGCAAAAATACTGAAAATGAAAAGCAAAAACTTTTGTTTGTTAGATCAGTTGATGTCTTGTTTAGCTGAGATTTTTTTCAACATGCATGAAATCCTTCACAAACTCTAAATATATGTACAATATGCAGCAGTAACTTTATAACAATTATCCAGTATGAGGTTTCATTAAATCAAAGGTGAACCAAGGACCTAATAACAGACAAATGAGTATACGAAAAAGAAAAGATTAAAATAGCATATAAATATACCATACTATATCCCTGATGAAACACGAACAATCTGAAATAAGTGAGATTTCTTACCCTGATTAGTATATCCACCATAGAATTTCCATCACAGCCTGCATTCATACTTTTATCATACTCCAGATCAAAATATAACTTACATACTGCACCTACAATATAAACAACATTCAGTTGAACCTGAGTTAGCAGTAACCTTTATTAAACAACCATCTGTCTTGAGCAGTCAATACTGATACATCTCAATTTGCCATCACTTTATCAAATACACCTGTACTAAGCAGGCGTCTACTTTTAGTGGTCACTGTTGATGTGTTCTTTGACTGGCTGCTTATGACAGATTTGACTGTATTGTGCATAGTACGCTAACAGAAGCATTCATAAATACTCTTCTGAGACCATTCTTTACAGTATCTCGGTATACAAATATACAGTCAAACCTCCAAACAATGACCATCCTATGAAAAAAATCAAGCAAGCAGAAAACATCTTTTAAATGCATCTATAGTAGAACCACCTCTAAACAAGGACCACCTGTTACCAATGACCACTTTAGCTTCTTTTTGACAAGGGACCTTTCTCCACATGTTTGACTGTACTAAATAAGTTTCTGTTTTCAAGGTCCTTCCATTTTCTCCTCTGGTGCCAATATGCATAATACAGCAAAACCATCTAATGCATCATTGCAGGAAGTCATCCATGGGTTATTTAAACTAGCCTAGACTCACCTGTTTACAATGTCAAAGTATATATAACAGTAAACTACATTTCAACATTTTGAAACGTTGTAACTGTTTATTTGTTGTAGTTAAACTCCCAAGTTTTGTGTTGTAGATGTAGTAAACTAACAAGTATGCTTGAAATGCTTTTATCAATATGGTTAATTTTCTAACATGCATAAAAACTGAAATGCTGTAACTGGAAAAACTGACAGCTACTGGTTTTCTTAGGAAAGGCAAGGGAAGTCCCCTTTGTTGTTGTTGTAGGAGTTTAACGCCCTTTCTTACTGTATATTGGTCATTTTATCAGGTAGGAGGTTTACCTTACCATTGTTCCTAGGAAGAACAAGTACTAGACTCCTGTCCTCCGTAAGAAACTGCCAACTTTCTCACATAAAGAGACAGGGCTCGTACCCATGACCCTCGATCTATGAGAGGTTACAGTGATTTCAAGTCAGCGAACACTTGACCATGGAGGCAGACAAAAGTCCCCTTGGAGAACATTTCAGTACCTGTAGTTGTACATACCTTCAGGTATTACTTCATAATGCAGTCTCTTGTCTTCGTCCAACTGGCTGAAATAAACAAATCTATGTATTGTAGTAAAAAGTATACCCTCAAGTCTTCTTTAATATTGTATACATGTAGTAGAGGTACAATAAGGCACTTGAACTTCCTTGCTTTAGAGCTAGCTTTTATGGCGATGTTGTAGAGTGTCCGCTTAGTGTACTGGAGGACCCAAGTTCGAATCCAGCTCGGGGCGATGTACTTTTCAAGGTTACATACAATCTAACGTAAATGACATGTCTGTGAAAAACATTAGTACTAGGAAGTTAGCAACACATTCATAAACCTACAAAAGCAGTACATTTGTAGTCACAAGTCAGTACTCGACTAATTTATGCTTATTTTCTTTAAGCTCAAATGTGAAACAAGTTCCTTCATTTTGTATTTATCGCTCTTGAAGCACCATCTGCTGCTGTGATGTAACCACTTTAATATCTGTGAGTGAGATATGGTAATTTTCATTACTGGTACATAATTACAGTTTTTGCAATGTCAAGTGTCACCTCAGGTCGCCTTTAAGTACAATGTATATGGGTTACTAAGCCAATGCTATAACTTTTAAACTATAGTACCCAACCTATACATGTTAACTTACCTGTAATAGTGCCAAAAGACCGGATAGCTAGCTGCCAGATACAATCTCTGTCCATTGTTTCCTTCAAAACTTCCACTCTCAAAGGCAAACACATGTAAATCCTGTAGCAAAAACACCAGTCATGTAATTAGAAAATTACAGTAAAACCTTTATTACACAGCCCACGAAGGGAAGCATCAAAACAACCTTTTAAAGTACGAGGCTGCTAGATTGATGCAAGGTGCCTGCTTCACTGATGAGACCACTAGCATAGGTTTATCTGTAGTTCTAGTCTGATCAGCAGGTCTCTGCAGAATTTCATCTTAACATATACTGAGTGGAGCCGTCGTGGTGCAATGGTAACGCTTTCGTCTCAGGATCGAAGGGCCCCGGGTTTGATCCCTACCATTGCCATGTCGGTGGTGTCCTTAGGCAAGACACAAATAATTCCACATTGCCTCTCTCTCTTCGAGGTTGATTTCATCTGGAATGAGTCTCGAGAGCGATTAATATAAGTTGTAAGAACTTGTTTCACAATCAAGAATAAATAAATTAGTATAAACATTTACTGAGGATGAGTTAGAGAAATCTGAAACACTTAAGTTACAAAAATTTACGATTATTGCCTATTCAATTTGCTCATTTTCAATGACACCCCTTTGAACAGATGGTGCTGTCCAAAATCAATGACCAATAGGAATTGGTCACACATGTGGATTGGAAGGCACATTGCAGGTGATAAACAGTCGCAAGGTTATTTTTAACTAAGAAGTAGTGTGTGCGCTCAAGCTACATTCCTTTTTCCTGTGGTAAGAGCAAACAAATCTTTAAACCTGATACAAACATACCCTACCTGTGATTTATTTTTACAGAACTGAAACGCTTCCTTCTGTCTATAAAATGTCTGCCATGTGGGTGAAGGTCCCAAAATCCTGAAGATTTCATGTATCATTATTACCAACATTCATCATCATGCTCATTTAGGGCATTACACATCAATTTAAACAAAAGGGTCATGATGGCCCATATCGCACACCCGAGTGGCCCAAAGGCTACTGGCCCAGTGGTTTCAGAGGAGATTTGTTAAGGTCACTAAACATATCATAAGTTTAGGATCATGGGTTCAAGTTCAAGTACCTTCCATGTCACCTTCATGTGAAGAAGTTGGCAGTTTCTTACGGAGTATAGGCATATAGTACATGTATGTAATTCCCAGAAACGATCGTTAGGTAAGCTGCCTGCTGTAAATAACTGAAATACTGTTGAAACAGGGTTTTAAAACTCAGTGACATGAAACAATATTTAATTTTCTGTATTTCGACTGCATAAATCTTTTAGAAACCGTCTTAAGTGGTCTCTGAAAGAACGTCAGTCTGCTTCCTTTATTTCTTAAAAATAGCTTTTTATTAGATCACTCTACGATGTATGAAGAATCACAAAACTTGTAAACTTTAGAAACTAAACCCATAAACGGTTTGACCATAGCAATAAAAAAGATTTATTTCAAAGAAACACTCATCCTAATACCTAAAATTGCACGTCCGGCAACGGATGTATTTTGGAATGTTTGTCAAACTAAATGGTGGCAAGTAACCACATTTGTCATGTGTTGTATCAGCTAGCTGTTTAATTGGTCTGATAAGAGATTTTTATCTGTCAATCAAGAATCTGGCGTAAGGTAAATTGGAGTCAGTGCCTTATTTTTAAGCACAGTTTAGAGTAAACTTTGAATACAGACCATCACCCTATGTTAACAAATCAATGGTAGTTAGTTTTGTCATGTACAACTGCTTACAATAATTGTAATACAATTAGCAAAGCCTAGTTCTTAGAACTATTAACTGCTCTTCATTGAATAACTGACCACTTATCCACTTAATTTTGAGGTGCTCAATGCAAGATAATCCTGTTATTTTATTATGTAAAGATCATCATGTTATATGATCATGTAATAATGGGCCATTTTGAACCAGCATTTTCAACTGTTTGACAGGCATGTTTGCCATAAGGTTATTGCATCATTCAAGCCTATAAATGATAAGGAATCTGGTTTAATTAATATATACCTAAATGGAAAAGACTTCGGTATTTTCTCATCCTGGTGTTTCTTCACAACACTGTTTATTGAGTTTTCTAAGCCAATCCATTTTCTGTGAAAAGAAAATATATATATACATGTACATGTTTTTTAATGTTAACTGCATACTATCGAATACACACATTCTACATAATTTTGTCTTACTGCAGAATGCAGATGCGTGCATCTTTGGGTGGTAATGCTTTGGCGCAGAATACCCACTTACCAAATTAATTTTGTGTTTAATGAATGTTTAATCATACATGAACAGTACACTAGATTCTCTACATTCTTCTGTTATAATTTTTAAAAGTTTCTATGTCAAGTGATTTTTAGAATAACTACCTTAAACTAGGTGTAAAAATGTGATGTTATGTATGATCATATGACGTCTTTTTTATTAACCCAGCCTTTTTCTTCTATACATATATTTACATGTATATTGTCAAAAAAAATTTTGTTTGTTTTCTTATTTTGTTTTAATATATCAGTATATGGGATACCAGGCTTGTAGAGGTGCCTCTGTGGGGATGGGGGTCCAAACCCCGCGCCCGTCACCTGTGATACAAACAAGTTGACACATCAAACCACTGCAATTCTACACCTCTAACTACTTGGTTAATTTACCTCTTATTTTTCTTGCCATAAAATCCAGCAGTTGTAAGGCATCTTTCACCACTTGACATTGTTTAAGTTTCTTGCATTTACAAACATTATGAATTCAGTTGAGGTAATTTAGTTTAGGTCCAACTGACACAGCTTTTGCCTCTATGACAAAGTTATACTAAAGTTTGTGTTTTTTCTGAGTAATAGAAGTTCTCCTTTCCAATGCCAATTGTGATTTAAACTGATAACTTGGACATCAGGCTTTACAAAATTACTTCAAACAATGAATAGCAAAAACTGAAATGGAGAGAAAAATGGAATTTGCTTAACAGCTATCTATCTATCTATCTATCTTCCATATAGTCAAACCCCTGCTGGGGACCTAGACTTGACGCGCGTCAACTGACAAGAATGTTAGTAAAAGAGCTGAAATAAAGAATATAAAAGTAATGGAAATGAGTATATTGTTAAAAACAGGTTAAAAATAGAGAAGGTATTTTAGGGAGACGTATGTTCAATCCGGCTTACAGCCAGACTGAACTCGGGGCCAGACAAGTTTATGATATCAGGTGGTAAAGCATTCCAGTGGACTATTGTTCTTGGGAAAAATGAATATTTATAGTAATCAGTTTTAGTTTGGACTTGTTGGAATGCATGGGGATGGGATGTTCTAGATGATCTTGTAAGAGGGATGATATATTTTGGGAAAGGGATAGCCACCTGGTCATGCAAGATGTTGTGAAACATGACCAGGCGTTGGTCAATACGCCGAAGGTCAAGGCGCCTCCATTGAAGGGAAGTCAACATGTCAGTGACACTTGACATACGGCCGAAGTCATGTTTGACCCACCTAGCAGCCCTTCTCTGGACGGACTCTATCTGGTCAATGAGAGTTCCTGTGTAGGGGGACCAGACCGTGGAGCTGTACTCAAGCTGGGGCCTGACAAGTGTCTTGTATGCAGTTGACTTTAACCTTTCTGAATGAACTTTGATGTTTCGGCGTAGAAAACCAAGTGTTTGATTCGCCTTTGTTGTGATGTTGTTTATGTGTTTGTTCCATGTTAGATCATTTGATATTGTAATGCCAAGGTATTTTGCAGATGGAACTGTTTCTAATGTGGTGTTATGTAGAAGGTATTGTGTTGGAATGACTGTTTTTCGTTTTGTGATTTGGATAACCTGGCATTTTGATGGATTAAATTGCATGTCCCATTTTTAGAAGCTAGAATGAGAAGCGAGTCAGAGATAGATAGATGGCCGTGTCATCAGCAAATAGGCGGACTTTAGAGGATTGGACATGTTCAGGAAGGTCATTGATGTATATAAGAAATAAAAGAGGTCCGAGGACCGAGCCCTGGGGAACACCGGAGGAGACTGGTATGGAGCTGGATGTGGAGCCATTTACCACCACGGACTGTGACCTGTTATCAAGAAAACCTTTGATCCATTTAAGAGTTTGACCCCTTATACCGTAGAAATGCAGCTTATACAGAAGTTTTTCATGGTTGACCATATCAAAGGCCTTAGAGAAGTCAAGAAGGATTAAGTCTACTTGGCTTCTCTGATTTACTGACTGTAGGAGCTTAAAGCTCTAAAGAGAGTTCCTGTGTAGGGGGACCAGACCGTGGAGCTGTACTCAAGCTGGGGCCTGACAAGTGTCTTGTATGCAGTTGACTTTAACCTTTCTGAATGAACTTTGATGTTTCGGCGTAGAAAACCAAGTGTTTGATTCGCCTTTGTTGTGATGTTGTTTATGTGTTTGTTCCATGTTAGATCATTTGATATTGTAATGCCAAGGTATTTTGCAGATGGAACTGTTTCTAATGTGGTGTTATGTAGAAGGTATTGTGTTGGAATGACTGTTTTTCGTTTTGTGATTTGGATAACCTGGCATTTTGATGGATTAAATTGCATGTCCCATTTTGTCTCCCATTGTTCAAGTTGGTGTAAGTCATGTTGCAGTAAGCTAGAATGAGAAGCGACAGTCAGAGATAGATAGATGGCCGTGTCATCAGCAAATAGGCGGACTTTAGAGGATTGGACATGTTCAGGAAGGTCACTGATGTATATAAGAAATAAAAGAGGTCCGAGGACCGAGCCCTGGGGAACACCGGAGGAGACTGGTATGGAGCTGGATGTGGAGCCATTTACCACCACGGACTGTGACCTGTTATCAAGAAAACCTTTGATCCATTTAAGAGTTTGACCCCTTATACCGTAGAAATGCAGCTTATACAGAAGTTTTTCATGGTTGACCATATCAAAGGCCTTAGAGAAGTCAAGAAGGATTAAGTCTACTTGGCTTCTCTGATTTACTGACTGTAGGAGCTTAAAGCTCCCCTAATCCTAGTTCCATTGCAGTAATTCCACTTGAATACAACCCGATTTTACATGTTGACATTTGAGAGTTTTTGGCCATGAAGGTGTAATAGTGAAATGTCAGACCTATGAGAGTAATAGTCAGTAGTTACTTAAAACACCCGAAAATTGACGTATCCGAAAACACGTATGGAAAGAACGATACATTATCACAATCAGTTATGGTATGAATATACATGGCTGAACAGGATTAAAACGTCACTAATATATTTCAGAATAATTAAATACTTTATTTTAAAGGACAAACTAAAACTTTTGACAATTTTACGAAGTAGTTGTGAGCGCGAACGTTCGATTTTGGCTTTGTTTTTTTTTCCGCGAAATTTATACTGCTTGATTTATTATCATAATAAAGTTTGATGCTCGATTAGCGGCACCAAGTAATAGATTTATATTGTTTTATGCGTTATATTGTTCCGTTGCTCCTGGGTTCCTGTTTTTTCATTTACTATGATCCGTATCTTTGGTTTATTACACGTGCAGTCGTGCCTTTGACACCAATTGATCCCTATGCTGTTTTAAAGAGAAACGTAGATTATGTGTTCAATGAACGTAAAATGATATATAAATACAAAATCAAAGAAGAACCTATGTCATTACATAACACTTGGTATGTGTTTGTGCAGCTAACGACTCAAATAGATTTAACTTTTGGGATAAGATCGTTGAGACATGTGGCAATGAAACATTTAACCAGGTTTTTAATATGTGCCCAAAGGATCAGTGTTGGTTTTTTCTCAACCTCTCTGTAGAAAATGATGGGCAAAATTTAAATAATTTTATTACCCTTCCATGAAATTTACGGACGTCTGATTGGTCAACGATCCGTAAATATATATTGATATTTACGGGCAAGCCGGTAATATACACTTGACATTATCCCGTTACTGCACCCCATGCTAAGCGTGAGCTTGTTCGCCGCGTACAATGCGTCAAAGTAAAAGTCCGTGCTGTTTTGTGACGTCACGAAGTGGCATTGAGGTATAATAATAATAATAATAATAATAATAATAATAATAATAATAATAATAATAATAATAATAATAATATTCTTTATTTAATGAAGGTGATTCGAATAGGTTGTGACCTATCTTCCTCGAGGCCTTTAAACACAATAACAACATTCATACAAATGAACAG